>MU774128.1:21517-31966 GCA_026770625.1 Nicotiana glauca
TTGACACAAATAGAACAAATACATATTTTTGTGATTTTCTTTCTTTTAAAACCAAACTATGGTTTAATTAATTCCAAAATGCACAATTAAATCCTAAATAAGCATGTAGCATATATTTTTGTATTTTTCGTTAATTTAAACACATAAACACGCACACATAAGTGCAAACAATAAAAGAAAAATAACACGAAAATCCATAAAAATTGCGAACAACACAAAACTATTTAATCTTGAANTCTGGGTGCCGCGAAGATGTATCAGGATCTGAGGCAGAACTATTGGTGGCGCAGAATGAAGAAAGATATTGTTGCATATACGGCTCGATGTTTGAACTGTCAGCAGGTTAAGTATGAGCATCAGAGACCTGGTGGATTGTTTCAGAGGATTGAGTTTCCCGAGTGGAAGTGGGAGAGGATTACTATGGATTTTGTTACTGGACTTCCAATGACTCGGAAGAAGTTTGATGCTATTTGGGTCATTGTTGATAGGCTGACCAAGTCAGCGCATTTTGTTCCTGTTGCAGCCACTTATTCATCAGAGAGGTTAGCTAAGATCTACATCAGAGAGATTGTTCGCCTTCATGGGGTGCCGGTATCTATCATTTCGGACTAGAGTACGCAGTTTACCTCGCGCTTCTGGAGAGCAGTTCAGTAAGAGTTGGGCACCTAGGTTGAGTTGAGCACAACATTCCATCCTCAGACGGACGGTCAGTCCGAGCAGACTATTCAGATATTGAAGGATATGCTCCGAGCCTGTGTCATTGATTTTGGAGGCTCATGGGACCAGTTTTTGCCTTTAGCAGAGTTCGCCTACAACAACAGTTAAGTCTAGCATTCAGATGGCTCCATATGAGGCATTGTATGGTAGGCGATGTCGGTCTCTAGTTGGATGGTTTAAGCCGGGAGAGGCTCGATTATTGGGTACAGATTTAGTTCAGGAGGCCTTGGATAAGGTCAAGATCATTCAGGATAGGCTTCGTACAGCTCAATCTAGGCAGAAGAGTTATGTAGACCACAAGGTTTGAGATGTGGCTTTCATGATTGGTGAGCGGGTACTGCTCCGAGTGTCGCCTATGAAGGGCGTGATGAGATTCGGGAAGAAGGGCAAGCTTAGCCGTAGGTTCATTGGTCCATTTGAGATTCTCGATCGTGTGGGAGAGGTGGATTATAGACTTGCCTTGCCGCCTAGCTTATTAGCCGTGCGTCCGGTGTTTCACGTATCCATGCTTCAGAGGTATCACGGCGATCCGACCCATGTGTTAGATTTCAGCACTGTCCAGTTGGACAAGGATCTATCTTATGAGGAGGAGCCAGTAGCTATTCTAGACCGGCAAGTTCGACAGTTGAGGTCAAAGAGTTTTCCTTCAGTGCGTGTTCAGTGGAGAGATCAGCCTCCTGAGGCGTCGACCTGGGAGTCCGATTCTGATATGCGGAGCCATTGTCCTCATCTATTTCCCGACTCAGGTACTTTCTTCTTTTGTCCGTTTGAGGATGAACGATTATTTTAGAGGTGGAGAATGTGACGACCCAAAGGGTCATCACCTGTTTTCTCCCTTTTTCCGTGCTTCCGATGCCTTGAAAACCTCACTTTTAGTCGCCTCAATTTGCATGTACTGTCCGGAGGCATATCCGGAAAGCTTATATGTTAAATTTTGTGAAAATAGTTGAAATGTGGCTTTAAAATGATTAAAGTTGACTTTGGTCAACATTTTGGGTAAACGGACCCGGACCCATGATTTGATAGTACCGGAGGGTTCGTAGAAAAATATGGGACTTGGGCATATTCCCGGAATCGAAATCCGAGGTCCCGAGCCCGAGAAATGAATTTTTGAAAGAAGTTGTTTTTCTGAAATTGATATGAAAATTTGAAATGAGAATGGATTAGGAAGTGTTGTTATCGGGCCCGTATTTTGGTTCCGGCGCCCGATATAGGCCTTATATGTGGTTTAAGATATTTCTGTGTAATTTGGTCAACTTCGGACATCATTTGACGTGTTTCAAACCTAAATCTCTAAGTTTGAAAGTTTAAGAAGTTTGAATGAAAGTGATGATTTTGAGGTTTGATTCCTCGTTTATGATGTTATTTTGGCGATTTGATCGCTCAGTTAAGTTCGTAGGATGTTGTTGAGTTAGTGTGTGTGTTTGGTTAGGAGCTCCGAGGGCTCGGGAGTGATTCAGAGGTGTTTCGAGGTGTTTTGGACTTAGGAAAAAGTTGCAGAAAATCTGACTGTTGTTGCCCAGTTCTTTGTTCTATGCGATCGCATAGCCTTCCCCACGATCGCATAGTGTAAAACTTCAAGAGCCCAGTTTGTTCTATGCGAACGCATACCCTCTTCCGCGTTCGCACAATGTAGGTCTCAGATGCCCGAAATTGTCTCTATGCGATCGCATTGTCTCATTCGCGATCGCAATAGTCAGTCTGCCCCTTCTACGCAATTGCACTGTACCCCTCGCGATCGTAGTGACCAAGTAACCTTTCCTCTATGCGATCGCATCACTTGCCCGCGATTGTATAGAGAAATTTTGCCTAGTCATTTTAAAAGCTCAAAAACATAACAGTGACGGGATTTAGTCCATATTTCACACGAGTTCTTCTTCTCCACAGCTTTTGAACGAATTTTTGAGTACTTCTTCACCAAAGCTTCTTGGGTAAGTAAATTCCCACTCATTTCCTTCATCTCTCTTCATTAATTAATGAGTTTCTAAGCCTAAATCATGTAATCTAGGGTTGAAATTGGGGGAAAGGGTAGAGTTAGGGCTTTTCGATTTTCTTTGATTTAGACCTCGTTTTGGGGTCGAATTTGAAAACAAATTGTATATCCGGGCTCGTGGGGGAATGGGTAATATGGAATTGGTCCGAACCTCGCATTTTGACCAAACGGGCCCGGGGTCGATTTTTGGGATTTTGGGAGGAAAGCTTAGAAATCCATATTTAGGCATTGGGTTTAGTTTGTTTAGCTATTATTAATATTGTAAAGTCATTATTTCATATGTTTGACTGAGTTGGAGCCGAATTCGAGGGGTAAAGCTATACTAGAGGCTTGAGTTGAGTTTGGAGCATTGAGGTAAGTGTTTGATCTAACTTTGGCTTGAGGGAATATGATTAGAGTATTGCTTTCTAATTGCTAATTGTGGAGTACAGTGTATAGGCATGGTGACAAGTATCTATACACTTGTGTCTAACATGACCGTGAGTCCTTATTTGTGCTTATACAGATTATGATGCGACTTTCCCTTGTTTAATTGATGATTTCCCTATAATGTGAAGAGTATGATAAAGAGTTATGAATTGAAAACTTTGTGGAGCGTTGGCTCGAATTATAAAGTAATCATTAAGTAAGAATTGAAAGAAAGAGAAAGATATGTGATTATTCCCTTGCCGGGCTGTACTCGTATATTGATTATCTCCCTTGCCGGGATGTGAAAGTTATTATTGTTGCTCCCTTGCGGGGACTTAGCTGTTTCTTGTGGTTTTCCCTTGCCGGGACTTTTATTACTATTTATTTATCCCCTTGCCCTCTTGCTTGTGATTGTTGTTTGGGTGAGGAAGAGTGATAAAGCACGAAGGTTGATGTCGTACATGATTTGTGTTGAGAATATGTTAATGCACGAAGGAACATTCCGTGCCATATTTTGATTATAATTGCACGAAGGAAAATTCCGTGTCATGTTTTGATTATAATTGCATGAAAGAACATTCCGTGCCATGTTTTGGTTATTAATGCACGAAGGAACATTCCGTGCCCTGATTTGATTACTATTGCACGAAGGGTCATTCCGTGCCATGATATGAGAGTTTATGTGAGGAAAAGCAAGAAGGTTGATGCCGTGCACTTTATTGATTGTTTTGGTGAGGAAGAGAGTAAAAGCACGAAGGGTGGTGCCGTGCAACTGTTGATTATCCTGCTCTCGTTGATTGTTGTCATTGTACAGTTTTATTTCTCTATTTGTTGATTTTATATCTGGACTGCTACATCCCCCATAGCATGCTCCCCTTCCTCTTAACTGTTTAAATTTCTGTATCCTCTTCTACTGCATATATATATATATATATATATATATATTAAACTGGACAGGTTTATTTGGTAGTCCTGTCTAGCCTCGTCACTACTTCGCCGGGGTTAGGACATACACTTACCAGCACATGGGGTCGGTTGTGCTGATGCTACACTTTGTGCATCTTTTTGCACAGATTACGAAGCCGGAGCAGCTTGTGGACCACAGTAGGAGCACTGGGAGCTGACTTCAGTCCAGAGATTCCCGAGGTAGCCTTGCTGACGTCCGCATGGCCCGGAGTCTCTTCTATCTTTGTTTTTCGTTTGATTTCCTTTGTTTCGGGACAAACAATATTGTATTTTTATTCAGACTTTGTATTTAGCATTCTGTAGAAGTTTGTGAGTTAGTGACACCAGATCTGGGTAGAGTTGTATTTGAACTTTCGTACTTGTTTCGGTTTATTTTTATATTAAGACTTCCGCGTTTATATTAATGTCCTTTTTTTTAATATTGTTGGTGTTTTGTTAAAAGAAATTTCTAATAATCGTCTTGCCTAGCTCCTAATAGTAGGCGCCATCACAACTCTTAAGAGGAGTACCCAGAGCGCAGGTCTACAGCTCCAAAAACTAGATAAAAGGCGAAGAAATCGGCTGATTGGAGCACAACGATACAGATTCAACGATCAGCAGCAAAATCAAGCATCGATTTGAGTTAAAATCACTCCCATACAACCCAGAATATGCAGGATAATCGAGCAATTGAGACGATTCCAAAAATTTCCTTTAAATACTAGTTTTCTTTTGTTCATTTTTTTATTTTTACGTCAGATTTGCTTTTTTTGATCTTTGACGTCTTTAGTTTCCAGTTAGTTGCGAACACTGTTGGATTTCAATATTTTTGGAATTATCTAGGAATGATTGTGCAGGGAGGAGTGTGTGTATAGGCGTGAGTGAAGGAGTGAAGAGTGTGCAGATGAGGGAGAACTTTTCGCGTCCTTCTCTGAGAGTGAGGTAAGAGATTGGGCGGCTGCTAGGGTTGGCGTTCGAGAGAGAAGAAAAGAAGGGAGACAACTAGGGTTTTGTTTTTGAGGGAGGGTTCTGGTCTCAAGGGATTTAGGGAGATAGGTTAGTTTGCAAGTCGGGTAAATGGGCGAGCTGTATATTATACTATATATCTATTCTACCCAAAATAATTACCTGTCCTTACCTATTGTAGCAATAATTATAATATATACCTATGCAACCAAAAGTAATTCCCCGTTAATACTTTTTCTTGTTTTGTTCTTGTTAAAGCTAATTTTACTCCAATTTTTTACTTTCTTATCTTATCATTTTCTCTGCTCTCTCTCTTTCTTTCCTTTTGCCAATATCCCTACAATTTTTTATTAGATATATGATCTATCTACCTCTCTCTCCTATCTTTATCATTTGTCCCAAGCAAAAAAAGCTAAAAAAAGAAAGATCTATAAAAAAGGATAAAAATTTCTAAGATTTCAGTTTGCCACAAATGTGTGAGGTTATGTATGTAATAACAAATTTTAATTGCCGACACTCTTTGTGGCAAGTTTTGGTGTTAATGATGATTTTTTGAAGATTTAATTGTGATAACCGTTAATCTGTCATTGGAGGACCTTGAAGCTTGAAACTCATAAATTAGGTTTCTTGAGTTTGTGGTTATTTTGATCCGATTCTGATTGGGTATGTTCGAAATGTTAGTTGGAGGAATTGGCTATATTCTTAGTCAATTTGGTGGAGATTTTAGACTATATTTTTAAATTTCGGGTTGAAATTGAGTTGAACTAGCAAAGAAGACAAATTTGTACTGTATACCAAAATGGTATATTGTATAATGTATTAGTATACAATAATTAATTCAAGAGTACATAATTAACTACAATAATATACTACTAATTTTTTTTGAAGGAATGAACCAATCCTCTATATACCAAAATAACATATTATATACCATTTTGGTTAATTCAATAGTGTATAATTTATTGCGTTGAACTGAAGAAGAAGAAGAAGAATTTGTATTGTATACCAAAATGATATACTATATACTATTGTGGTATACAGTTTATTCCAATAATATACTATTATAGTATACCATATAATGTAATGGTATACTATATTCTAGGGCAATCATATACTCTGTTGGTATACATGTATACCATATTAGTATCATATGGTACTAGAAGTCTTTTTTGCTACTTATATTTTTATTGTATTTCCTAATATTTTATTATTATTATTATTTCTATTCTAACTAGATATATGGAGATTTGGTGGCATAGATTATGTTTTCTTACTCCATAACTGGTAGTATTATTACTAATGGTAGAGTGTGTACTGATATTTGTAGGGACTCGAGGTTTGCCTGGCAATCACGTAAAATTAGAAAAAGAACAAAAAATTTAAAAAATATATATAAAATAAAGAAGGAGTCAAATTTGAGTGTGAAATAAGTATGGTAAAAATAACAATAATACGATCTGGTCAAAAATAAATGAATAAAAGAGAAAAAAAATAAGATGAAAACGAGAAAAAGAAAAGGAGAAAAAAAAGAAAAAAGAAAAAAAGAAAAGAAGCATAGAATAAAAAAGAATTGAACAAAAAAGAGAAAATTCCTCAAAAAAAACTATTATGGATAGGAAATATAATTAGTTTAGTGGGTAGGAAAATAAATGGGTAGATAAGAGTAAATAGTTTTATTTTTGTGGGTAACTATGTTATTCCCCTGTTCTTTAGTGTAATTGGGCTGCTGAAGTGTTTGGCCCATTTGAACATAGCAGTCCTATTTAAGAGAAATTTACCTTGAATACAACAATCGAAAGGGTGTTATAAAATAATAAAAGAAGAAGAACAATATTGCAGAGAAAGACAGAGAGGAAATTCTTATTGAATTTTGGGATAATTTACAATGGGGTAAGACCCCTCTATTTATAGGGGAAAAATGACTTAGTCACAAAGTAAAACTCTCTACAAGATAGACATTCACTCCAAATAGAATTCTATTCATAACACTCCCCCTTGAATGTCTACTCAATAAGTAATGTGCCTCATTAAAACCTTAACTAAAATAAAACCCAATGGGAAAAAAAATCTAGTAAAGGAAAAAGAGTACACATATCTAATAATACGCCTTTTGGTTGCCTCGTTAAAAACCTTGCAAGGAAAACCCAGTGGGACAAAACCTTGTAAGGGAAAAAGAGTGCAACGCGCATTAACTCCCCCTGATGAGAGCATCAATTCACATCCTTGAGCCTTCACATCCCAATCTTGTTCACTAGCTTCTTGAAGGTTGACGTCGACAATGATTTTATATCAGTTTCAATGTATTTTCATAATGACATAACATAGAGATCTCTTCATTCATATATTCAGGTACCTGAATCTCTCATGAGATATTATGAAATGTTATGTCATGTGATCTTCTAGATCACTTGCCTCCTTTATTATGATCATTTTGATCATTTGCTCATCTTCTTTATCAAGAAGTTTATTTGAAACCGATTGTCTATACGCTTTAAGCTTACCATAGACTTTGTCCTTCTAGGACTTAATATGAGCATTTGCAATGAGAATATAGTTACTTTCTTTGGGTCAGCAAATGCGTCTGGCATGCTTTGCAATAAATTGCACATGAATTATCCTTTTATGAACTTCAAGTTCATATTATTTTATTCGAGGATCTAGATGTATAAATGATAATTCATTCCATGTAACTTTTTCTCAACTGTTGTATCTTGTCTCCCCCTCATGTTAGAAAAACTAACTTGTTTCCTCAACTTTGAGAACCCATCTTTGTGCGTTATGGTGTTAATCAAAATATACACCGCACATAAATAATAATAAGATGGAATTATTTGGTTCCTGACCCTGAACCACTTGTGAGGGGAGAAAATAATATACTTTGGTATATAACGTATATCAAACTGATATAGATAACTTTGTTCTCACAAGCAATAGTTTAGCTATTAAGTGGAGGCACTCAATAAATTATTTTGCTAAACCAACTGTGATGTAAACCAACTTATCAAGAAGAACTATCTTGAATAAAAAATCTGGAGATTATGCTCTATATTAAATTATTGAGCAAGTTACCTCGCAAACACCAGGTTGCGGGTTAATAATAATCGCACATGTAACCATCTCATAGATGCATCTTATGTAGTATACATGGCAGGTGAATGGGCCCATATTCACCTTTGATATTTCCAGCATTCATGGGATTCAATCCCAATTTTAATTGGTCTACTAATTAATGAGAACAAGCAATGTAAGAGAATTCGTAAAGAACTTTCTAGTTCTTTAATATTTACCCATGTGAATTCTCTTTTATTTTTGCACATCATACTTAAATTGATATGGCTAAACCAATTATGCCAACTGAATAAATTATCAATATTGATAAACTTCAGATATACACCATGATGTGTGCAATTATGAATAAACTCTAAGTTTATTACGATATGGGTTTTATATCAATAAAATATCCACTTCATTGTGGTATTCTTTTATTTATGTAGTACAAATTGGAGAATAAAGCGGGTAGCTTTTCACATATATATTATCCCGCTACAAGTTGTAGTAATAGAAGATATTAAATCTTTCCTTTATTTATAGTCTCAATATAATCAACCGCTTTCGCGAATACTTTGGAAACTGAATATGTTTCTTTGAGACTTACTACAGCACAATACCTTATTGGTAATCAATTGTGTTTCTCCAAAATAGTGGTAATTGGCTCTTCCAGAGCTCTCAATTAATTTTGTACTACCACATATTCATCAACACCCATATGGTGAATATCTCTTTGAAAGAGAAAGTTATACCATTATGGTTATGGTCAAAATTAAATGTGCAAGTTCTGTTCTTGCATTATCGTTGTCTTTTAATAATCACAATGCCAAAATATTTTGGCGTACAGTAGGTACGTGACCAATGACCATTCATGCCATAATAATGACATTATTTTCTTATATCATCTCAAACCTCCTTCTAGAGGTGAGTGTGGTATATTCGCTACCACTAGCACGTTCATATTCTTTGAAGAATGAATATGTATTCGTAAATCAGATGTTGTCACATTCACATCATGAATGGACCATAATCATCTATATGTGCTTTATAAAATCTCATGTCAAATCCATGACAAATATTACTTTCACATAGTGAAGGATTATTTTGAGAATCCTTATTATTCTCAGTATCACAATGATGACGATTATAATTTCGTCTATTGCCACGTCCACATCCATTGATACCTTCATAGTAATAATTTTGTCTTCTTTCAGACTTATCACATACTGCTATCACATTCTCTAAAGGGAATGAGAATGGAGCAAATTCAATGGGACGAGTTTTCAATTCTTTGCCCACAATCATACATGAATTTAATCATGGCAAGGCATAGAAATTTTACCACTTTGGGTGGTTATAATTTCTTTCAAACTCCATTAGAGTTGCAAACAAAATTTTTCGTCTTTGCTTGTATTTAAAATCAAATTATAGAATGTCAAGAATTTGAAAGAGAAAAGTAAAATACTTACCTTAAATCCAGAATTTAATCATGAAGTAAGTTCATAGAACAATTGATAATGATTATGCTCAATCCCAAAGCTTCTACTCAATTGGTTAGAGTCTCGTGCTGATAACGTGTTATAAAATAATAAAAGAAGAAGAACAATATTGCAGAGAAAGAGAGAGAGAAAATTCTTATTGAATTTTGGGATGATTTACAATGGGGTAAGACCCCTCTATTTATAGGGGAAAAATGACTTAGTCACAAAGTAAAACTCTCTACAAGATAGACATTCACTCCAAATAGAATTCTATTCATAACAAAGGGTTATTTATGAGAAATACAACTACTTTTAAAAAATTACTTTATATACAATTTAGTACAATTTTTTTAACTTTATAACTAAATTAGATACAACTTTTAATACGCCTAAAATATCTCATTATGGGACTTGAAAATAGGGATTATGCCAACTAACACATAATCCCTTAAATTCAAAATAATCTCACAGTTCTCTCTCACCTAATCCGTGTAGACATTAACTTTCTAATATTATATTTTATATACCATTATTATTTGTAAAGAACTATATTACATATATTTTTAATAAATATAATATATTAGTATACTCAAAATCAATACCCATATATTATATTAATAATCAATGGTATATTAATTATTACATATTTAGCATACGGTGGATATAGTGTTAAATATACACATATATGTGCATATATTACATATATTTAAACGGATACAGGATCGCTTCCAACGAGGCAGGGAATTAAATAAATTACAAGAACTCCAGCCCTGGCTAGTTACCAACCTCTAAGTAAACCTTAAACCACGATGCTCTACACATAACCCTACAAACGGCCACCTGCCTTAAACGGGTTCCACGAGCACCACCGGTTAGGTTTGCCTAACCAAG
>MU774129.1:30235-43886 GCA_026770625.1 Nicotiana glauca
ATATATATATATATATGTATTTACGCTATACTATGCGCTAAGTATAAATATATTAGGTAATACCGTATCAAATATAGCTTATATCTATATATAATATATCTACATATATATACTATACACTTAATATATATATGTGTGTGTGTATATATATAGCTTAAAATGAATTAAAATCCTAAATTTATACTATATATGTACATAATTTTATATTGAACAAAAATTATTTTAATAAATCCTAAAATTAATGTATTTTTGTTTTAAAAATGGCGACCCCAGTTGGTCGCCATTTTGGTCAAATGGTCAGAAATTGGCGACCAACGTTGGTCGCTATTTTTGTCAAAAAGTCAAAAATAAATTGGCTACCAAAATAGTGACCAACGTTGGTCGCTATTTTTTTTAACAGTAGCCAAAACGGGTTTCAGGTCCCATTCTTTCAAAATTAATCCCCAAAATATTTCTCCTCTCTCGAACACTCAAACCCCCTTCCTCTTCTGTCTCCCTCCACTGACGCCACTGTCCACCGCCACCCTCCACCCTCTACCCGCCGGCGGCAGCAGCAACTCCACCGTCGATGTCCTCCAAAGGTTGGTTTCTCTCTCCTTTCCTTGTTTTTTTCGAAATACAGTGATTTATTTTAATTCTTTGTAGTTTGATTTGTAAAAATTAATTGTTCTTAGCTAAAATAAATCTTTGATAATTGTTAGTAGCTAAAATAATTAGTTTTACCTACTAATTTGGGGAAAATGGTTTGAAGAGAAGAAATGCTAAAATTTTAGGGTTTATGATTTGTTCTTGTGAATCCTAACTTTTAGGTTTGAATTATAACCTTGAATCTTTGTATTGTCTTGATAGTGTAGTTATAAATTTGACTTAAACTATAAGGATATGACTTGAATTTTTAGGATATAAATTGAACCTTTAGGATATTACTTGAAATTTTAAGGATATGACTTGAAATTTTTAGGATATGACCTGAACCTTAAGGATATGACATGAATTTTTAGGATATGACTTGAAATTTTAGGATATGAATTGAACCTTTAGGATATTACTTGAAATTTTTAGGATATGACTTCAATTTTTAGGATATAACTTGAACCTTAAGGATATGACTTGAATTTTTAGGATATGACTTGATCTTTTAGGATATGAATTGAACCTTTAGGATATTACTTGAAATTTTTAGGATATGACTTGAACATTAAGGATATGACTTGAATTTGTAGGATATGACTTGACTTTTTAGGATATGACTTGGATTTTTTAAGATATGATATGAAATTTTTAGGATATGACTTGAACTTTTAGGATATTACTTGAAATTTTTAGGATATGACTTGAAATATTTAGGATATGACTTGAACCTTAAGGATATGACTTGAAATTTTTAGGATATGACTTGAACCTTAAGGATATGACTTGAAATTTTTAGGATATGAGTTGAACTTTTAGGATATGAATTGAACCTTTAGGATATTACTTGAAATTTTTAGGATATGACTTGAAATTTTAGGACATGACTAAAACCTTAAGGATATGAATTGAATTTGTAGGATATGACTTGAATTTTTAAGATATGACTTAAATTTTTTAGGATATGACTTGAAATTTTTAGGATATGACTTGAACTTTTAGGATATTACATGAAATATTTAGGATATGACTTGAAATATTTAGGATATGACTTGAACCTTAAGGATATGACTTGAATTTTTAGGATATGACTTGAAATTTTTAGGATATGACTTGGAATTTTTAGGATATGAATTGAACCTTTAGGATATTACTTGAAATTTTTAGGATATGACTTAAAATTTTAGGATATGACTAGAACCTTAAGGATATGACTTGAATTTTTAGGATATGACTTGAATTCTTTAGGATATTACTTGAAATTTTTAGGATATGACTTGAACTTTTAGGATATTACTTGAAAGTTTTAGGATATGACTTGAAATATTAAGGATATGACTTGAACCTTAAGGATATGACTTGAATTTTTAGGATATGACTTGAAATTTTTAGGATATGACTTGAACCTTAAGGATATGACTTGGAACTTTTAGGATATGAATTGAACCTTTAGGATATTACTTGAAATTTTTAAGATATGACTTGAAATTTTAGAATATGACTAGAACTTTAATGATATGACTTGAATTTATAGGATATGACTTGAATTTTTAGGATATGACTTGAAATTTTTAGGATATGACTTGAAATATTTAGGATATGAATTAAACCTTAAGGATATGACTTGAATTTTTAGGATATGACTTGAAATTTTAGGATATGACTAGAACCTTAAGGTTATGACTTGAATTTGTAGGATATGACTTGAATTTTTAGGATATGACTTGAATTTTTTAGGATATGACTTGAAATTTTAGGATATGACTAGAACCTTAAGGTTATGACTTGAATTTGTAGGATATGACTTGAATTTTTAGGATATGACTTGAATTTTTTAGGATATGACTTGAAATTTTGAGTATATGACTTGAACTTTTAGGATATTACCTGAAATTTTTTTGATATGACTTGAAATATTTAGATTATGACTTGAACCTTAAGGGTATGACTTGAATTTTTAGGATATAACTTGAAATTTTTAGTATATGACTTGAACCTTAAGGATATGACTTGAAATTTTTAGTATATGACTTGAACTTTTAGGATATGACTTAAACCTTTAGGATATTACTTGAAATTTTTAGGATATGACTTGAAATTTTAGGATATGACTAGAACCTTAAGGATATGACTTGAATTTGTAGGATATGACTTGAATTTGTAGGATATGACTTGAAATTTTTAGGATATGACTTGAAATTTTTAGGATATGACTTGAACCTTAAGGATATGACTTGAAATTTTTAGGATATGACTTGAACTTTTAGGATATGACTTGAAATTTTAAGGATATGACTTGAAATTTTTAGGATATGACTTGAACTTTTAGGATATTACTTGAAATTTTTAGGATATGACTTGAACTTTTAGGATATTACTTGAAATTTTTAGGATATGACTTGAAATTTTAAGGATATGACTTGAACCTTAAGGATATGACTTGAATTTTTAGGATATGACTTGAACCTTAAGGATATGACTTGGAACTTTTAGGATATGAATTGAACCTTTAGGATATTACTTGAAATTTTTAGGATATGACTTGAAATTTTAGAATATGACTAGAACCTTAATGATATGACTTGAATTTGTAGGATATGACTTGAATTTTCAGAATATGACTTGAATTCTTTAGGATATGACTTGAAATTTTTAGGATATGACTTGAACTTTTAGGATACGACTTGAAATTTTTAGGATATAACTTGAAATATTTAGGATATGACTTGAACCTTAAGGATATGACTTGAAATTTTTAGTATATGACTTGAACTTTTAGGATATGAATTGAACCTTTAGGATATTACTTGAAATTTTTAGGATATGACTTGAAACTTTAGGATATGACAAGAACCTTAAGGATATAACTTGAATTTGTAGGATATGACATCAATTTTTAGGATATGACTTGAATTTTTAGGATATGACTTGAAATTTTTAGGATATGACTTGAACTTTTAGGATATTACTTGAAATTTTTAGGATATGACTTGAACCTTTAGGATATGACTTAAATTTATAAGATATGACTTGAAATTTTAGGATATGACTAGAACCTTAAAGATATGACTTGAATTTGTAGGATATGATTTGAATTTTTAGGATATGACTTGAATTTTATAGTATATGACTTGAAATTTTTAGGATATGACTTGAACTTTTTGGATATTACTTGAAATTTTTAGGATATGACTTGAAATATTTAGGATGTGACTTGAACCTTAAGGATATGACATGAACTTTTTAGGATATGACTTGAACCTTAAGGATATGACTTGAACTTTTAGGATATGAATTGAACCTTTAGGATATTACTTGAAATTTGTAGGATATGACTTGAATTTTTAGGATATGACTTGAAATTTTTAGGATATGACTTTAAATATTTAGGATATGACTTGAACCTTAAGGATATGACTTGAATTTTTAGGATATGACTTGAAATTTTATTATATGACTAGAACCTTAAGGATATGACTTGAATTTGTATGATATGACTTGAATTTTTAGGATATGACTTGAATTTTTTAGGATATGACTTGAAATTTTTAGGATATGACTTGAACTTTTAGTATATTACTTTAATTTTTTTGGATATGACTAGAAATATTTAGGATATGACTTGAACCTTAAGGATATGACTTGAATTTTTAGGATAAGACTTGAAATTTTTAGGATATGACTTGAAATTTTTAGGATATGACTTGAAACTTTTAGGATATGAATTAAACCTTTAGGATATTACTTGAAATTTTTAGGATCTGACTTGAAATTTTAGGATATGACTAGAACCTTAAGGATATGACTTGAATTTGTAGGATATGACTTGAATTTTTTGGATATGACTTGAATTTTTAGGATAAGACTTGAAATTTTTAGGATATGACTTGAAATATTTAGGATATGACTTGAACCTTTAGGATATTACTTGAAATTTTTAGGATATGACTTGAAATTTTAGAATATGACTAGAACCTTAATGATATGACTTGAATTTGTAGGATATGACTTGAATTTTTAGGGTATGACTTGAATTCTTCAGGATATGACTTGAAATTTTTAGGATATGACTTGAAATATTTAGGATATGACTTGAACCTTAAGGATATGACTTGAAATTTTTAGGATATGACTTGAACTTTTAGGATATGAATTGAACCTTTAGGATATTACTTGAAATTTTTAGGATATGACTTAAAATTTTAGGAAATGACAAGAACCTTAAGGATATGACTTGAATTTTTAGGATATGACTTGAATTTTTAGGATATGACTTGAATTTTTAGGATATGACTTGAACTTTTAGGATATTACTTGAAATTTTTAGGATATGACTTGAAATTTTTTAGGATATGACTTGAACCTTAAGGATATGACTTGAATTTTTAGGTTATGACTTGAAATTTTAGGATATGACTAGAACATTAATGATATGACTTGATTTTGCAGGATATGACTTGAATTTTTAGGATATGACTTGAATTTTTTAGTATATGACTTGAAATGTTTAGGATATGACTTGAACTTTTAGGATATTAATTGAAATTTTCAGGATATGACTTGAAATATTTAGGATGTGACTTGAACCTTAAGGATATGACTTGAAATTTTTAGGATATGACTTGAACCTTAAGGATATGACTTAAACTTTTAGGATATGAATTGAACCTTTAGGATATTACTTGATTTAGGATATGATTTGGAATTTTAGGATATGACTAGAACCTTAAGGATATGACTTGAATTTGTAGGATATGACATGAATTTTTAGGATATGATTTGAAATTTTTAGGATATGACTTGAAATTTTTAGGATATGACTTGAAATATTTAGGATATGACTTGAACCTTAAGGATATGACTTGAATTTGTAGGATATGACTTGAATTTTTTAGGATATGACTTGAAATTTTTAGGATATGACTTGAAACTTTTAGGATATGACTTGAACTTTTAGGATATTACATGAAATTTTTAGGATATGACTTGAAATATTTAGGATATGACTTGAACCTTAAGGATATGACTTGAATTTTTAGCATATGACTTGAAATTGTTAGGATATGATTTGAAAATTTTAGGATATGACTTGAAATTTTTTGGATATGAGTTGAACTTTTAGGATATGAATTGAACCTTTAGGATATTACTTGAAATTTTTAGGATACGACTTGAAATTTTAGGATATGACTAGAACCTTAAGGATATGACTTGAATTTGTAGGATATGACTTGAATTTTTAGGATATGACTTGAATTTTTTAGGATATGACTTGAAATTTTTAGATTATAAATTGAATTTTTATGGA
The DNA here is from genome assembly GCA_026770625.1 of Nicotiana glauca. Classification (NCBI taxonomy): domain Eukaryota; kingdom Viridiplantae; phylum Streptophyta; class Magnoliopsida; order Solanales; family Solanaceae; genus Nicotiana; species Nicotiana glauca. The sequence continues at coordinate 36,174 of MU774129.1, forward strand.
TATGAGTTGAACATTTAGGATATGATTTTAAATTTTGGTTTATGTATTGGAATTTTAGATTGCAGGAGGATTTTTCTAGACCGGGTTGATGGTAATATTAGACATGCAATGGAACTCCCACCAAGAATAAATAAGACACAGTACCTTTTAATTGTTCTTCTCATTAGCGACAACGATGATGAGAAGGCAAGAACATGTGTTTCAAATAGCTATGGTGTAGGTAGGAGTTTAACATTTCTTATGTAGATAAAAGAAAAGGTAATAGAGGAATTATATACTTCAATTTCCAAGAGGAAAAGGAGTTTAATTGGGAGCGACAACAGTGATGGTGATGGAATATTTTTCGTCGGTCATGGCAGTTCCCATAAAACGGGGAACATAAGACTCTATGATGACAGAGATTATAGGAAGTTTTGTTCTCAAATTTCTTTCAAGGCTGGTATCTCCAAGCTTAATAGGATATTTGTGATATATTCTTCGGATTCAGACAATGATTTGACTGATAAAAGTATGGAACTACTAATCAAAAGAATTGAAGCTAAACGTTTTAGCTTTAATTCTTTTGATTAGTAGCTCCATACTTTTGTCAATCAAATCATTGTCTGATCCGAAGAATATATCACCAATATCCCACTAAGCTTGGAGATACGGACTTGGAAGAAAATTGAGAACAAAACTTCCTATAATCTTTGTCATCATGGACTCTTATGATCCCCGTTTTATGGGGAACTGCCATGACCGATGGAAAACATTCTGTCACCATCACCCTTATCGCTCTCAATTAAACTTCTTTTCCTCTTGAAAAATGAAGTAGAGAATTCCTCTTAATCTTTCTTTTATCTACTTTGGAAATGTTAACATTCCTGCCTACACCATCTCTATTTGAAACATATGCCACTGCAGTCTCAATATCATTGTCGCTAACGAGAACAATAATTGATCAAAAGACACACACTGTCAGCTACTGTATCCAAGTTATTCCCTGTATCCAAGTTCATCCCGAGTAATAGTACCATAAGGAAAATCTCCAAAGCGGCCGGACAACTTTATGAAGCAAGATGAGCTATTCAATGAAACTCGTATTGTAAAGAAGAAGAAAGAGACTGATTCAGAAAGGTGGGTAGAGCGTCGAGCCTCTACTATACATGTAAGTTTTTTACTTTTCATTAAGTATTTTGATTTACTTTTATATAAATTTTAAAATATTAATTCAATATAATTTTTCTTATAGGTTCGCTTCACAGCTGATGTGGGGGAATTCATACGCAGTCAGCCACCAAACGAGTCGGTCGAGGCAATCCAACTTTCGAACGAGGATGCTAAAAGAACTACTTTATATACTTTGAACTAGACAATAGAACTAGTTTTCGAATGAGCTTGTAATAAACGTTAAATTAGTTTTGTTAGGTTAATGTTATCTTATTGGAATTGTTGTTTGAATTATTGTTGTTGTTGCTTGTTAGGGTTTTGGTATGACTGGCAGGTGGTGTAGCTGCCAAAACAGGCAGTTTCTGCCAAAATAATACACAGAAAAGCAACCAACTTGGGTCTCTATTTGGTCGCTTTTCACGTTTAAAAAAATAAATTTCTGGAGAATAGCAACCAATGTTGGTCGCTATTTACCCAGATTTCTACAAAAAGCGACCAAACTTGGTCACTATTTCATTAAAAAAAATAAAATTTCTGGTGATATAGCTGTAACGACCCAAAGGGTCATCACCGTATTTCTCCCTTTTTCCGTGCTTTCGAGGCCTTGAAAACCTCGCTTTTAGTTGCCTCGATTTGCGTGCGCAGTCCGGGCATGAAGACGGAAAGTTTTTATGTTAAAATATGTGAATTCTGTGAAAATTTTGAATAATTTTGGTATTAATATTGATATAGTTGACTTTGGTCAACATTATGGGTAAACGGACCTGGATCCATGATTTGACGGTCCCGGAGTGTCCGTAGAAAAATATTGGGACTCGGGCATGTGCCCGGAGTCAAAATCCTAGGTCCGGAACCCGAGTAAAAGAATTTTTTGTTAAATTATTTTCTGGAAATATTAAGGAAAAATGGAAATGAAAATGAGTTAGAAAATATAGGTATCGGGCTCGTATTTTGGTTCCGACATCCGGTACAGGTCGTAAATATGTGTTAAGCGCTTTCTGTGAAATTTGGTCAAAATCGGACGTCGTTTGACGTGTTTCGGACCTAAATATCTAAAGTTGGAAGTTTATGAACTTGAAATGAAAAATGATGATTTTGAGGTTTGATTCATTGAATTTGATATTATTTCGGCGATTTTATCGCTCGACTAAGTTCGTAGGATGTTATTTGAGTTAGTGTGTGTATCGGGTTGGGAGCCCCGAGGGCTCGGGAGTGATTCGGAGGTGTTCGGGATGGTTTGGAATAGAAATATGTTGCAGAAAATCTGCTGTTGGCACTCAGTGAAATCCTTCATCGTGTTCGCAGCATCCCCTTCGCATTCGCGTAGCTTTGTTCCCTTAGACCTTTGAGTTCGCGTTTAAGCATCGCGATCGCGAAGCTTTATTGTTTCCTTCAACGCATTCGCGTGGTCCCTCATGCGTTCGCGTAGGCTAAGATTTTGGACCCCAAATACTTATTATACGCGTTCGCGTTACCAAGTAGCGAACGCGGTGTTACCTGTTCCTTCTTCTACGCGTTCGCAGTTAGCACCACGCGAACGTGATGCCTTGACCTGTTAAGCTTTCGCGAACGCGTCCCTGTTCACACGAATGCGAAGGGATATTTTTGCCCAGTGAAATTTTTAATTCAAAACAGTGTTCATTACGGGACTTAGCCATTATTTCACACGAGCTCTTCATTCCAACTCTCCATAGGCAATTTTCTAGCTTCTCTTTCTCCATATCTCTTTGGGTAAGTATTCTTGACTTCATTATCTCCTAATTCTTTCATCTAAACATTAATTTACTAGCCCTAAATCATGAATTCAAGGTAGAAAATGGGGGTTTTGGATAGAACTAGGGCTTTGGAATTTTGGGCGATTCAACCTCAGTTTGGGGTCGAATCTTGAAACAAATTGCATAATTGAACTCGTGGGGTTATGGGTGATTGGGTTTTGGTCCGAGCCTCGTGTTTGGACCATGTGGGCCCGGTGTCGGATTTTTGCTATTTTGGAAGAATGATGGGAATTTCATTTCTAGACTATGGGATTATATTTTTGAGCTCTTATTGATACTATTGAACTAAATTATGCCTAGATACCATTGTTTCGGAGTTGGATTCTAAAGGAAAGGTGGTTTTAGAGCCTTGATTGCTATTTTTCGGACCGAGGTAAGTGTTTGTTCTAACTTTGGCTTGAGGGATTAGGATTGGGGTATTGATTGCTACTTGCTAAATATGGAGTACGGTGTATAGGCATGGTGACTGTTATCTATGCACCGGGGTCTAGCATGACCGTGAGTCATATGTGTTGGATTCAGATTTAATGATACATCTTTCTTGCTTGGGTTGATAAGTATAATATAAAGTGAATAGTTGAGGAAGGTTTGCGATTGGTTTGTCATTTGGAGCATTGGCTCGGACTAGAAATTGTTACTCGAGAAATAGGTGTTTAAAAGTGGAACGCATAGCGATTACTCCCTTGCCGGGACTTAAGTATTTATTGTATTCTCCGTTGCCGGGACGTAAGTATTTATCGTATTCTCCCTTGTCAGGACATAAGTATTTATTGTATTCTCCCTTGCCGGGATAATTGAATTGTTAATTGTATTCCCTTGCCGGGATTTCTTGTAATTGTTGTTACTCCCATCGCTCTTGAGTTGCGTTCATTGTTTGGGTGAGTTCTTGGTTATTAAATATTAAGGATCGGGTTGCACGCAGCAACGATATTGATTGTCGAGGATCGGGTTGCACGCCGCAATGGTATTGATTGTTGAGGATCGGGTTGCACGCTGCAACGGAGATATCTGTTGAGGATCGGGTTGCGCGCCACAATGGAATATGGACTGAGTGTATTGTGTTCGTATGTAGAGACTTCCTGTGTTTTCCTTATCAGTAGTTATTGTTCAGCTTTATTTCTTTACCGTTGATTCCTATATATATAGACTGTAGTACCCCACAGCATGTTTCCCCCACCCTTTTTACTGCTTAAATTAGTGTATTTTCCTGTTATTGCACATATATCTGTACGGGTTATTTGTNACAGCTTTCGGACCGCAGCAGTATTATATCGGGAGTAGACCTTCAGTCCAGGGACTCTTGAGGTAGCCTTGCTGACATCCGCAGGCCCGGAGACTCTTCCATCTTTATTCAGTTTGTTAACTCTTGTATTGAAACACACTGTTATGATTTCTTTTAGATGGATGTATTTAGTGAATCTTATAAGTTCGTGAGCTAGTGACACCAGGTTCTGGGTAGAGATATGTTTCAAACTTCCGCATTTTTGGTTTCATTTTTATTTAGCTTAAAGTCTTCCTCACTTGTTTAATTGATTTCCGTTTAATTATATTGTTGAGATTTATCGGAGAATGTTTAAAGTTTGGCTGGCCTAGCTCCGTTAGTAGGCGCCATCACGACTCCCGATGGTGGGAAATCCGGGTCGTGACAAGTTGGTATCAGAGCTCTAGGTTGCATAGGTCTCGCTACTCTCGGAAAAACTAGCTAGAGTCTGAGGGATCGGTACGGTGTCGTCTGTATTTATCCCCTAGAGGCTACAGAGTTAGGAAAAATTTCACTTTGTTCTTTCTTGTCGTGCGATTCTGTTTCTCAAGTACTGATTGTCCTTCTACTCTGTTGTTTCGCAGATGGCGAGAACACGTGCTTCTTCTTCTACCGCGTAGCAACCCGAGCCCCCAGCAGCAGCTCCTGCGAGGGGCAGAGGCCGAGGCCGAGGCCGTGCCAAAGCCCGAGGTAGGGGCAGAAGTTCCAGAGGTGGAGCCTCATATTGACTATGATGAGGAGGTTCCAGCACCAGCAGCTCCAGTGGGCCCAGCTCAGGTCCCAGGAGCGGTCATGTTCACCCCAGATCTTCAGGATGCTCTAGTCAGATTGGCAGGCTTTATGGATAGTGTCACTAGAGCAGGTTTGCTGCCAGTAGCCCCAGCCACTTCTCAGGCTAGAGGAGGGGTTCAGACTCCTGCTACGCGTACTCCGGAGCAGGTAGCTCCCCGGACTCAGGTCCCAGTAGTTTAGCCAGCAGTGGCAGCTCAGACAGGTATTACAGCTCATGCCGTCGATGGAGCGGCTATGTCTTTAGATGCTTTGTGGAGACTTGATCGGTTCTCCAAGCTCTTCACCACCACTTTCAGCGGTGCTTCATCAGAGGATCCACATGATTTTCTATTCAGCTATAATGAGATTCTCAGGACCATGGGTATAGTGGAGACCAACGGGGTCGATTTTTGCACCTTCTGGCTTGCAGGATCCGCCAAGACTTGGTGGAGGGATTTTTGCCTATCTAGACCAGCAGGGTCTCCAGCTTTGACATGGGATCAGTTCATAGAGTTATTCTTGGAGAAGTTTCTCCCCGTCACTCAGCGGGAGGCACTTCGTAGGCAGTTTGAGCGCCTCCAGCAAGGCTCCATGACAGTTACACAGTATGAGACTAGATTTGTTGACTTGGCACGCCATGCGGTTGTGATACTCCCCACGGAGCGAGAGAGGGTCCGGAGGTTCATTGATGGATTGATTCAGCCGATTCGTCTCCAGATGGCCATGGGAGTTGGTAGTGATATTTCCTTTCAGGAGGCGAACAATGCGGCCCGCAGAGTTGAGATGGCCCTCTCACGGGGAGGTGGTCAGGTGTCGTATAAGAGGCCTCGTCATTCTGGTAGGTTTAGTGGTACCTCGTCTGGAGGTAGGGGTTCCTTTGGTAGAGGTCATTCACCAAGGCCCTTTCAGTCGGCTCTTCAGGTTTCTCATGGTACTCCAGGCAGCGGTGGTTCTCAGTAGTATCATTCAGATCAGCAGCCTATAAGTGCACCCCCACTTCATAGCTTTCGAGGAGGTCATTCAGGGCGGCAGGGTCAGTCCCAGTTTTCTCAGTTGCCGCATTCAGCTGGGTGTTATGAGTGTGGAGATCTCAGTCATATCACGAGATATTGCCCGAGGTTAAGAGGTGCTCGGTCGCAGCAGCAGGGCCCTCATCCCATGATTCAGGCAGCAGGTGATCCACCGGCCGCCCAGCCAGCTAGAGGCAGGGGTGGGGATCATAGAGGTGGAGGTAGGGACCGTAGAGTTAGAGCTCGCACCGGCAGAGGCAGAGGTCTGCCAGTAGTTGATCGTCCTAGAGATGCAATTCAAGGAGGTAGGGCCCAGCCCCGTTGTTATGCTTTGCCAGCCAGGCCAGAGGCCGAGTCATCAGATGCTGTGATTATAGGTACTATTCTGGTCTGTGATAGGGATGCTTCAGTGCTATTTGACCCTGGGTCTATGTATTCATATGTGTCGTCTTATTTTTTGTACCCTACTTGGCTATGCCTAGTGATGCCTTGGTTATTCCTGTATATGTATCTACACCAGTGGGTGATTCTATAGTGGTCGACCGAGTCCATCGTTCCTGTGTAGTAGTATTTGAGGGTCTTGAGACCCGTGTTGATCTATTGCTTCTAGACATGGTTGATTTTGATGTTATGTTGGGAATGGATTGGTTGTCCCCGTATCATGCGATCCTGGATTGTCACGCCAAGACCGTGACCTTGGCTTTATCGGATTTGCCCCGATTGGAGTAGAGGGGAACCCCAGGACATGCCACCCGCAGTGTTATTTCATATGTTAAGGCTCGACGTATGGTCGAGAAGGGGTGTTTAGCTTATTTGGCATATGTTCGTGATTCCAGCATAGAGGTTCCTTCTATTGACTCAGTTCTTATTGTTCGGGAGTTCCCAGAGGTTTTCCCTTCAAACCTGCCGGGTATGCCGCCCGATATGGATATTGATTTTTGTATTGATCTGGCTCCAGGCACGCAACCCATTTCTATTCTGCCATATCGTATGGCCCCGCCAGAGCTGAAAGAGTTAAAGGATCAGTTGCAAGATTTACTTGAGAAAGGCTTCATCAGGACTAATGTTTCTCCTTGGAGTGCGCTAGTTCTATTTGTGAAGAAAAAGGATGGGTCGATAAGGATGTGCATTGATTACCGGCAGTTGAACAAGGTGACGATAAAGAACAAGTATCCACTGCCGAGGATTGATGATTTGTTTGACCAGTTGCAGGGTACGAAGGTGTTTTCAAAGATAGATTTGAGATCGGGCTACCATCAGCTGAGGATTAGGGCGTCTGATGTCGCTAAGACAACATTTCACACTTAGTACGGGCATTATGAGTTTTTGGTCATGTCCCCCAGTAGCATTTATGGAGTTGATGAACCGAGTGTTCAGGCCTTATTTAGACTTGTTCGTGATAGTCTTTATTGATGATATTNCATCTATAGCAGCCCTGATGACCAGGTTGACCCAGTAGGGTGCCCAGTTGAGGTGGTCAGATGAGCGCGATGAGAGCTATCAGAAGCTCAAGACGGCTCTGACTACGGCACCGATATTGGTTTTGCCCACAGGTTCAGGGCCTTATACAGTTTATTGTGATGCTTCCCGTATTGGGCTTGGCTCAGTATTGGTGCAGGATGGCAGGGTCATTGCTTGTGCTTCAAGGCAGTTGAAGATCCACGAGAAGAAGTACCCAGTCCATGATCTAGAGTTGGCAGCCATTGTTCATGCTTTGAAGATTTGGAGGCATTACTTATATGGTGTG
>MU774134.1:10002-22201 GCA_026770625.1 Nicotiana glauca
CCCCCCCCCCCCCCCCCCCCCCCCGCAATACAATTTAATTAAACCCAAGCCCAAATCACCCCAGCCCAAACCTAAAGACCTCCACCTGGCCTCAAACCCCTATAGTCTTGGCCGTTGATATCTGAGATCAACTACCCCCATTTACCCTTTCCTTTTTTAACTCAAATGACCCCCTAACCCTAATCATTTTCACACTCATTCTCCCTTGAATCCCCCTTCTTCTCCGGTTCTCTCTGAGACCAACCCTAACCCTAGCGCCGCTACCTAAATTCTCCCACCAAACCTTTCGATTCTCACACGTTCCATGGGGTTCCATAGTGATTTGAGGCCCATACCGGCCTCTTACCTCTTCTGGTTTTTCAATTTTGTTGTTTCATGAAGGGATCTCGAAGAGATCCAACCCAAATTTTGCTCAAAACTGTTTAAGAATCCACCGTCCATCTCCGTTTGTGAGTATTATTATCTTGTGTTTATGGCTCGAATCTCTGGTTCAAACCAGATTTTCTTTTATCTCTATCACTTTCTCAAAACCCTCACCTCTTACACTTTGAATCTGTTCATATCCTTGTAGATTTGAAATGTTTTCGAGTTTATACGCTATCTTTCTTTTAAAAAAAATATGTTCTCTTTATCAACGACTGATTTTAATGTTCCTCCAAATTAGGGTTTTTGATTCTTTATTATTTGTTGTAGATTTGAAGTGGTTTCGAGTTTCTATAGCATTTTCCTTTAAAGGTTTTCTACTTTCCTTACCATTAATAGATCCTAATATTTCTCTAAAACTAGGGTTCCACTTCTTCTTGTTTCTACAAAAACTTTTCTAAAAGTTTTTAAGTGTTTGAAGTTGGTTATGTTTACTCTTATGTTCTACTCCTGTGTTTGTTCATTTTTCTCATTGTCCGCTTCAATTTTCCCGTTATTATTTATCTCTATCAATCAAAACAGATTGACTGGTTTTACTTAGGGTTCAAATTATATTTTCCTATTAAAATTAGTACTCCCCCGTGATTTTACATATTTTCCTCATTTATAGCTTTTAATTGGTACTACTTGCCTTATTTAGATTAATTAGTCTAGTCTATTATCTTTAGACTTATTGCTTACCTTATTTAACTTCAATCATGCCTGCTGACTGATTTCGTATGGGATTCTCCATGATTTAAGTGATATTAATTGATTAGTTTAGCCCTAACTGACTGGTTAAGATTTGCATAGCTTATTTATATATCATTAATTTTCCTTGCCTTATTTGTTTACTCTGATCAATGCTATATAAGCCTCACTCTTTTTATTTAACACACACACACACAGACAGAGAAGAGCACACAAACTTTTTGCTCTCTTCCCCTATCACAATCTTCTGCTCTTTGTTGTTACATTTGTCTAGCCGACTGGGAGCCAAGGCTATACCTTTGGACCCTGTTTTCCTCACTCTTCTATCTGTTAACTGGTACGCTTCCATTACTGACATTCAGTTAAACCTATGTGTTTCCTTACTCAGCATGTTTACTGCTATTCAATTTAACTATGTGCCATGTTATCAGCTTGTCTAATTTATCCATGTGCTTCATGTTTATTGTTCCTAATCAGCATATTTACTGCTATTTAATTAGACTATATGTTACTTGTTGTTTAGTTTGACCTATGTGTTTACTGTAATAGCATGTCTACTCATGTTTAACCTATATGTTTACTGCAATAGCATGTCTACTTTTGTTTGATTAAACCTATGTGTGACCTATTTTCAACCTGTTTACTCTTGTTTTAGCTAGATCTATGTGCTTCTGCTCTTATCAAGTCTTCATATTTGCTCATATCTAAATTAGACCTATGTATGTTTCTTCATATTTGCTCATATCTAAATTAGACCTATGTATGTTTACTTCTCCACTTACATGTTATTTCTCTCTTATTTTAAATGCTCGTCTCTCATAGACTTCTGACCAACATTGCTCCCAAGCCCTGCTACCCCTTTGTATGTGACTGTCTGATTGATCCCAACATGCCATGTCTTTGTTTAGTGCCGGCTCACCTAGTAACAACTAATAAACTAAGTTGAAACTTTATGTGATCCTGTTTCTGTATATTGTTTGATTGCTAGGACCTTTGTTTGAGTTACAAGAATTGAATGACCCTGTTTTCTCCTTACTTCCTAAGAAATCAAAACTATTTTCTAAAAAACTATCTCCTGTTTTCAACTCCTACTCTTAGAACACCTAGGGTCCTGCCCCTCCAGTGTGAGAATTGCCTAGGAGTCCATGAGACTCCTCTGAACTTTGACACACTGGGGCTGGATTTCCAAACTTGCTCACAAAATGGTTGCTTTGAAAAGTTTTCTGGTGTGAGAATTGCCCAAGATCCCTGAGGCCCTTGAGAACTTTGACACACCGGGATACCATTGGGTACACTATGAGAGTATTGGTATGTTCATACTTGGTTGAAGGCCTGACTTTTCAGGTTTACTGTTTGGTCTTGTTCAGGCTCCCTATAGTTTCAGTAGTTTCACCTCTGTAAATCATTATTTATGTTGGATAATAATTTCTTTGTAAACAGATATTGGGGATATTAGTGAAACTGGGAGGGATTCTTATATATATATATCTTATTGGGAAAGGTTAGATACCATGCTTATAGGTTGCTTCCATATTTGTTTTAGATACCATGCCTATAGGTTGTTGCCATATTTGTTTACTTATGTACAGATACTATGCCTTTGAATTTACATCAGTTTCTGCATGCAAAATAAGGTTTTAAAACCAATGTATGTATTTAGATACCATGTCTATAAGGTTTTAAAACCAATTTCTGCATTTAGATACCATGTCTATAAGTCTTATATCAGTTTCTACACCTAGACAGCATGCCTATAAGGTTTAGATCAGTTCTCGCATCTAGATACCATGTCTATAAGTTTTAAATCAATTTCTACACCTAGACAGCATGCTTATATGACTTAATGAACCAAATTGCCTGCTTAAAATTGTTTACTGATTTATTGCGGTCTTGATTGACGATTAGATATCATGTTCACATCTCTGATACATGCATAGGCAAGCCTGTATGGCGATTAAAATCTGGGAATTATAAAATTGTGCTTTGTTTGTGAACTTCCCAAATTCAACTAGTCCTAAAATCAGTAGGCAACTGAGTAAGTACATCATGCCTTACTTTAATAAAACACTGCATATGTTCTGCTTTGTGCTCACCTAGATACCCTGTTGTAGGCATATTTTTGAGTGTCTGAAATGTTGTTGTTTGAGATGTGCAATTGCCTACTTATTTGTTGAGGTAATTATGAGCTTTTAATTGTTCCCTTTACCTGACAGTCTTATTTGTTTTTGCTTGTCGCTTAGATCCACCTTAACTAGAAGTTCTAAACACCTCCAAGACTATAAGTAAGGGATAGGTAATGCATGCATAGAGTATATTTAATTAGAATTGCGTATATAACCACTAAGGGGAGGGTAATCGGGTAGTAAAGGATATGATGACATGTGCGTTAATGCTATGTGTAGCACTCTAACTTGGGGACGATTACCAAGTATTGCACAGAAGTGATCCTTTAGGCTAAAAGACCTAGGACCTCATTTACTCCTTGTCTTGAATGTAATATCCATTTGTCTAAATTGCTTTATTTGTTTATATGACTAATTCTCCTAATTTGAGTTTGGCCGAGACCCAGCATTCTGGACCTCGAGGGGTGCCTAACATCTTCTCCCCGAGGTTATTTCGAGCCCTTACTCAATTTCTGGAAATGCAAACCGATTTTATGAGTTAATTGCTTTACGTTCCCTAACGCACCTTAAATCCGTTAGGTGGTGACAACTCTTCAAAATTCATACCCAATTCTCAAAAGGAAATGATTTGTTCCAATTGAATGTCGAAACCCGGACTCCACAAGGAAAAATGGGGCTCGACACTTAGCCTTATGCAAATATAAAGGCATGGCTTAGCCTCATGCAGGGTTTGAGACAGGTCTTAGTCTCATGCAAGAATTGAGACAAGGCTCTGTCTCATGCAAAGAGAAGGCAATGCTTAGCCTTATGTAAATATGGAGGCACGACTTAGCCTCATGCAGGGTTTGAGACAAGGCTTAGTCTCATTAAAGAATTAAGACAGGGCTTTGTCTCATGCAAAGAGAAGGAAATGCTTAGCCTTATGCAAATATGGAGGCAGGGCTTAGCCTCATGCAAGATTTAAGACATGGCTTAGTCTCATACAAAGAGAAGGCAATGCTTAGCCTTATGCAGGTATGGAGGCGGGGCTTAGCCTCATACAGGGATCGAGACAGAGCTTAGTCTCATTCAAAGAGAAAGAAATGCTTAGCCTTATGCAGGTGGGGAGGCAGGGCTTAGCCTTATGCAGGTAGGGAGGTAGGGCTTAGCCTCATTCAAGAATTGAGACAGGGCTTAGTCTTATGCAATGGACAAATAGCAAATAGGAGCAGAATATTTCTTATTTGGAGATATATTTGTGCTTGATGGCCTGGTTGTTGTGAGGGTATTGATTTTAAGGCACACGTACTTGTGGTTATTCCTTGTTTATATTTGCACTTGGTGGCTTGGTTGTTATGAGGGTAATGATTTTAAGGCACACATACTTGTGGTTATTCTTTCTTCATGCATCCAAAGAAAAATCATGAGTTTTGTATAGGAGGTTGGTTCGTGCCTTTGTCTGCTTGTTTTGCTTTGCTTTGCTCTTGGGATCCTATACGAGTTACCCTAGGTAACACCTGGATACCATAGAAGAAAAGTTTTTGAAAATATATGCACTTATTTGATGAAATAAAACTATTTTAGAAAACATAGTGGTATATAGTATCAAGTAAATTAGATAAACTAAAGACTGCTACACTTTTAGAGACATTGCGGCTTTCTTTGCATTAGAATTTTGAGGGTCCTCCTCAAAATTTTGCCCCAGTTTAGTAAGTGATCCTTCGACCGTTTTGCATGCAATGAAGTTTGCTGGATCTGTTCCGAAATTTTGAGAATCTTCCCCAATTACTTTACCGACTTTTTACTATCTTACACATGATGGCGTCGGCTGGACTTGCTCCAGAATTTTGGGGGTCCTCAAAATTCTACCCTAGCTTCTGGTTCTGGGAAAATGAAGATTTTATTAAGATGTGACCAAACCCACGGGGCTGCCTACGTATCCCCTATTAAACGACAATCAGGTCAAGCATAGTTCAGTTACATCAGATGAAGAAATATAAGCAATCTAAATATAGTATCTTTTGACTGTGTCTGAATTGATAGGTTTTGGCCAAACTTCTCTGTCCATTTCTACAAGTATGAGTGATCCTCCTATTAGCACCCTGTGAACCATGTAGGGCCCGTGACAATTGGGTGAAAACTTTCCTTTAGCTTCATGTTGATGCGGGGACCCCGTGTGAATTTTCTTGGTCTGACCCTTTTGTTGAAGGCAGTGGACATTCTGTTCTGATAATGCTTACCATGACACACCACATTCATTCTTTTTCCATCTATGAGGGCTAGTTTCTCATAGCAGCTCTTTATCCATTCTGGATAATTGAGTTCGGCTTCTTGTATGATCCTTAAAGAAAGAATTTCTACCTTGGCGGGAATGACAGCTTTGGCACCATAAAATAGCAAATAGGGAGTTGCCCCAATTGATGTGCGGACTGTGGTACGGTATCGCAATAAAGAGAATGGTAACTTCTCATGCCATTGCTTGTGATTTTCTATCATTTTCCTTAGTATCTTCTTAATGTTCTTGTTTGCAGCTTCCACGACTCCGTTCATTTGAGGCCTGTATGATGTGGAATTTTTGTGCTTGATTTTGAAGGTTTCACACATGGATTTCATCAGATCACTATTCATATTGGCAGCATTATCAATGATGATGGACTCGGGAGCCCCGAATCGAAAAACAGTACGATCCCTGACAAAATATGCGACGACTTTCTTGGTTACAACTTTGTAAGATGCAGCCTCCACCTATTTTTGAAGTAATCAATGGCCACTAAAATGAATATTTTCCCGTTTGAAGTAGTGGGCTTGATTGGACCGATGACATCCATTCCTCATGCGGCAAAAGGCCAAGGCGCACTTGTTGCCTTGAGTTCATTTGGTGGTACTCTCATGTCTGCATGTATCTGGCATTGGTGGAATTTCTAGACATACCGTATGCAATTGTTTTCCATAGTCATCCAAACATATCCAGCTCTGAGTATTTTCTTGGCTAGAACAAAATCGTGCATATGTGGTCCGCAGGTTCTGGCATGTATTTCCTCGAGCAATTTGGAAGCTTCTTTGGCGTCAACACACCTTAATAGTCCTAGATCAGGTGTTCTCCTATACAAAATTCCTCCGCTTTGGAAGAAATGATTGGATAGTCTACGTAGTGTACATTTCTGAGTATGGTTTGCCTGCTCTGGGTATTCTCCTTTTGCCAAATATTCCTTGATGTCGTGGAACCATGGGTTTCTGTCTGTTTCTTATTCGATGTGGGCACAATAAGATGGATGACTATGGAACCTTACTGGAATGGGATCGATGAAATGCTTATCTGGGTGTTGTATCATGGACGACAAAGTAGACAGTGCGTCTGCGAACTCGTTCTGGACTTTTGGGACATGTTTGAATTCTATCTTTGTGATCCTCTTTATCAATTCTTGCAAATGATACAAGTATGGTAGTATCTTAGTGTTTTTCATAGACCATTCTCCTTGAACCCGATGTACCAGAAGATCTGAATCACTAATTACTAACAACTCTTGTATATTCATATTGATGGCCAAATTGAGCCACATGGAGCAAGCCTCATATTATTCCATGTTGTTAGTGCATGGGAACCTAAGCTTTGTGGATACCAGATAATGTTGACATGTCTTTGACACCATGACTGCTCCAATACCCACTCCTTTGAAGTTTGCAGCTCCGTCGAAGAACATTCTCCAACAGTCATAAGCTTCAGCAATGTTCTCTCCTACGAACACTTCTTCGTCAGGAAAATACATTTTTAGGGGTTTGTATTCTCCTCCTATAGGGTTTTCAGCAAGATGGTCTACCAAAGCTTGTCCTTTGACTGCCTTCTGAGTTACATAGATGATATCGAACTTACTCAGCAATATCTGCCATTTGGCCAACTTCTCGGTAGGCATAGGATTCTGAAAGATGTACTTCAGAGAATCCATCCTTGATATTATGTGGTATAGGCACATAAGTAATGCCTCAATTTCTGAGTTGTCCATATCAAAGCACAACAAGTGCGTTCTAGCAGAGAGTATCGTGCTTCATAAGGTGTGAACTTCTTGCTCAAGTAATATATGGCTTTGTCCTTTCTTCCTATCTCATCGTGTGTTCCCAAAACACAATCGAAGGCCCCATATAGCAAGGACAGATAGAGTAGCAAAGGTCTCCCAGTTTCTGGCCGGACTAGGACTGGTGGCGTGGACATGTATTCCTTAATTTTATCAAACGCCTTTTGACAATCTTCAATCCAACTGGTTTCAGCATCTTTCCTCAAAATTTTGAAAATTGGTTCACATATTATTGTGGACTGTGCTATGAAGCGGCTTATGTAATTGAGACGTCCTAGGAAACTCATCACGTCCTTCTTGTTCTTTGGTGGTGGCAATTCTTGGATAGCTTTAACCTTTGACTGGTCCAACTCGATTCCTCGGCAGCTGACGATGAATCCCAATAATTTTCCTGTAGGAACCCTGAATGCACATTTTTTACGGGGTTCAGTTTTAAATTGTACTTTCGTAGCCGGTCAAAGAACTTCTTCAAGTTTGCTATGTGATATGTGGCTTTCTTGGATTTGATGATGATGTCATCAACATATACCTCTATTTTCTTGTGTATCATATCATGGGAGATGGTCATCATGGTCCTCATATAGGTGGCCCTAGCATTCTTCAGACTGAATGGCATCATTTTGTAGCAGTACACCTCCCATATTGTAATTAAAGTTGTTTTCTCTATGTCTTCTTCATCCATCCAAATCTAATGATAACCCGCGAAGCAATCTACAAAGTATTGGAGTTCATGCTTGGTGTAATTGGCAATCAGAATGTGTATATTTGGCAGTGGGAATCGTCCTTGGGACTTGCTGTGTTTAAATACCGATAGTCAACACACATCCTGACTTTCCAATCTTTCTTCGGAATTGGTACAATGTTGGCTAACCAGGTTGGGTACTTAACTACCCTGAGGACGTTGGCTTTGATCTACTTAGTGACTTCTTCCTTGATTTTTAAGCTCATGTCTGGTTTGAATTTTCTGAGTTTCTGCTTCACCGGGGGACACATTGTATTGATAGGCAACTTATGAGCCTCTATGGATGTGCTCAGGCCATTCATGTCATCATATGACTGTGCAAAAATATCCTCATATTCTTTCAAGAAACGAGTGTATTCTTCCTTCTCTGACATGATAGGTGAATACTTATGCGAGTCTCTTTGATGTTTTCAGAATCTCCCAAATTGATTGCCTCGATTTCGTCCAGGTTGGACTTAGGTTTGTTCTCAAAATTTTCAACTTCTCCGATAACTTCCTTAGGTATCTCATCCTCTTATTCTAAGTCACTATCCTTATGTTGCATTGTCTCATTACATGTCATAGTCAATGGTTCATCAAGGTAAGAAATAGTAATGTTATAGAAGAAAGATATGAAAGATAACGATAATAAAATATCACATTATTTGATAAATGCTAAAATGTTAAACAAAATATCATCTGAATGACTTCAAAACAATGTTTGCCAAAACGAAATACTGAAAGCAAGATATTTTAAAAAATAAATGCTTAAAAGACTTGTTTTTCAAATAACATTAGTAGCCGTGCTACCCCGGGACTCGTCTGGCCCTTGATGGTGTGGCGGTCCAGTTCTTGAGAAATGCTCCCTTCACCACGGTCTGAATGGTAAGGCTTTCAACCTCCTCCTCCTCAACTATCACATTGCAATCCATATCCTCTTCTTTCAGAAACAAGTTCCTTAGCCTAGCCAAAGCTTTCTCTTCTGCAGATCCTTATATTGTATCGGCCTAGTAAAAGGTCTGACTTAGATACAGCACTGGCTACTCGAGAAGGTAATAGGGACCACGCTATGGAGGCGACCAATCATTACATTTTAGCCATATATACTGATATTCCAGCCCAAAATTTGTGTCGTGAAGTTTCAACTGTATTGGTTTGGTAATGCCTTGGAGTTTCTTCCCAAGCCATTTGCCTGGTTCATACCCTGACCATGCCAGTGTGCTTTCTATCTTGCTACTCCACTATTTATCTTTCTCAATTGCATTGACACGCTCGATGCGGTGATACGTTTCTCCAACCAGCTTTCTTCTATTCTCGACAACTGGGAGAGTTTGACTGGTGTAAATGAGATTACTTCCATCTCCGTGAATGATTACCTCCTAATGGTTCCATTCGAACTTCAACGGCCTGGTGTAATGTAGAATCCACAGCTCCAGCGGCATGTATCCAAGGTCGTCCCAGTAGAAAATTATACGTAGCAAATATGTCTAATACTTGAAACTCAATATCGAATTAATTTACCCAATTGTGGCCTTTGAGACCCGTCAAATGCCTTCACATTCATACTCCCTACTCGTATCTCATGAAAATCTTTACCCAACCTTTTTAGAGTTGTCAATGGACAAATGTTAAGGCTTGAACCCCCATCTATGAAGACTCTGGCGATGAATTTGTCCTCAAAATGTATTGTGATGTGCAGTGCACTGTTGTGACTTCAAGTGGTAGTTCATCTTCGTGGAAAGTGATCTTATGGCTTTCCAGTACTTGCCCTACCATGTTAGCCGTCTCTCCACTAGTGTTGTTGTTGGGCATATAAGCTTCATTCAACACCTTCATCAGAGCATTCCTATATGCTTCACAATTTTGCAGCAGCGACATGATGGGTATCTGGGTGGGAGTCTTGTTCAAATTATCAACAACATAGTATTCTCTTGCATGTGCTTTCCTCCAGAGATCATCTGGACCAGTTTCAATGACTGGTTGTTTGGTAGCAGCTTCCTTGATTGTTCCTCCCAAATTTTTAGGTGTATAGATCCTTCTCGTTCTGGCCATCCCTTGTGCAGCACCAGATTCTTCCATCTTTGCTTTTCCTTTTCTCCTAGCTTTGGCAACATAATCCCAGGGTATGGCATTGGACTTGAAAGATGGTATGGATGCTACCATCACAGTGAAGGGTGTGGATACTTCTACTTCAAATGGAGTAAGTGTAGTCATAGTTGTTGTTACTTTAATTTCAAACGGGACTGATGCGGATACTTCAACTTTGACTGGTGGCTCCATTTGTACCATAATAAAAGTAAATGTGACTGCAGGTTTAGGGTCATTACCTTACCGAATAAGCCCAATCGACCCTTCAAGATCTCATTCTTCATCAATTTCTATCACATTGACTCCTCCACCCCTATGATCTGGGAGGGGATTGTTGTGAACATTTGGTGCAGCTTCCTTTGCTTGTATAACTTTGGTATCAGTCAGGGTTTGAATCTTGTCTTTCAGAGTGTGGCATTCATTAATAGTATGCCCTTTCATGCCAGAATGGTATGCACACATTTTGTTTGGGTTGACCCACTGGGAGGAGTTTTCCATGGCAATAACAGGAATAGGGGTAACATATCTGGCAGCCTTCAATCTTTCATATAGTTGGTCAATGGGCTCAGCAATAGGGGTGTATTGTCTGGTTAGCCTACGATCAAAATTGGGTTTGGGTTTCTCTTAGTTTTTACGGGTTGGAGGTGAATGGTAATTGGTTGGCTGGGTGTTATAAGTGTGATAGACGATAGCGGGTTGAGAATATTTGGGAGGTGAAGGTTGGTATGTGGGTAGAGATGTTTGGTATATGAGTGGAGATTTTGGACCTTGGGCCACTATATTGCCCCTACTTCTTTCTTCTTTGATATACCCCTTGACTATAATGCATTGTTTGTGGCCTACAATGCCTCAAAGTTGGTTACCATCCCACTCTTGATCCCTTCTTCATTCCTTTCCCCAAGTTTGATGATGTCGGAGAACTTTTGATTTTCGATGACTATTAACCTTTCATAGTATTGTGAATCCTGGGCCCTGACAAAGAATTTGTTCATCTGCTCTTCCTCTAGTGTCGACCTGACTTTTGCAGCTTCTGACCTCTATCGAGTAACATACTCATGAAAATTATCCACTGGTTCCTTCTTGAGATTTTGTATGTAGAAGACATCAGATGTATTCTCTGTGTTAAACCTGAATCGGTCCATGAAATTTGATGTCATGCTTACCCAATTAACCTACTTTTTAGGATCCTGACTGATGTACCAAGATAGGGCATCTCTAGTGAGACTCTTCATGAACAGCTTCATGCGAATCCTTTCATCTTTCCCAACTCCCATGAGTCGGGTGACGCCGTTTTGTCGAAAATAGCCGAATGTTCCCGAAAGGGACGCCGGAAGGCTGACTTTGCATAAACAGCCACCTTTGGTCATTTTTAAAGTTTTTTGACTGGTTAGCCCACACAGCCTTAAAATCTTCTTCCCTGAGGTGCTGAAAGGCCGTGTTAGCAAAATCAGGTCTTTTATTTTAATTTGAAAAAAAACAAGAAAAAAAAAGAGTCAGTGGGCAAGTGAATGCCTTTGTGATTTTTGGTCAAAATAAGTCGAGCCAGCTTCGGCAATGTATTAAACCGTTCTTGCAGAGATAGCCTTAGAGTATCTTTCAGTTGTCGAAAGGCTATTTTCGTAAAAGAACGGACAGGTTTGTAAAAGTGTCATAAAATATCCTTCCCGACCTCAAAATTCATATGAAAGTGAGAAGGGGCCACATTTGCAAAAATAGCCATTTGGTTAAAATTGGCATATAGGGGAAGGAATTTGTCCGTTTATTTTTGAGTTTGTAATTCTTTTATGTGGGTTGTTTGATTTTCAAGTCTCTAAGTATTCTTTTCGTCAAAGTCTGTTAGTATGGTCAGTTTAAAAAAAAAACTTTGTAATCAAGTTTGTTTTATTGTGAAAATTGAAAATTCCTAAAAAAGAAAAAAAAATATGTTTTACTGTTGTTTGCCTTTTATCTACCGGAACTACGCCTGGTCTGATTCATGCGGGGACATGATACATAGGCAATCCATAAGATTCGACCATTTTTAAAAAATAAAAAAAAAAGAGCATAACTGATGAAAGCCGGGATGACGCATTTGGCAATGAGCAAAACATGATAGGAATGGTTAA
>MU774138.1:12487-40245 GCA_026770625.1 Nicotiana glauca
TGAGCAAAAGCACACTGGCATACTCACCCCCCCCCCCAAAAAAAAAAAACCCAAAGACAAAAAATTATTCTTTACCACCCACACCCAACAAAGGGTCAACGATAATCTCACTTCACAATTTTCCCCCATTTATATAATCACTTCTAATTGAACAAACGAAAAAATCCCACATTGTTAAAATTAACAAAAATGCTTCAAGATTCTAATATTAGCTTCAAGTTTAAAGATTATTACCACAGAATCAGAAGAACCTCAAAAGGGGTATATTTGGTATTTGGTGGATCAGGTAAAGAATGTGAGTTCCAAATCCAAAATCTTTATTTTGGTAATTAGAGAAGAATTGTGAGGGTAATGGAAGAAAAATTAAGAAAAGGGTTTGAAGTAAATAGTTGAAGAATTAAAGAAATGGGAGTAGCGTAGGTTGAAGGGACTGTAGACTGTAGAGGGAGTTACAGCCTGACAGTTTCCCAAATATATTTCTCTTTCGTTTTTTTTAATCTTTTCTTCTTATAGTATTCGTTTTATTTACTTTTTTTTCATTTTTTAAGGGTAAGGGGGGTAGGGAGGGGAGAGGGTTCTTTTCTTTGGAAAAAATGTTTCCATTTAAAAATACAGTCAGGGGGTGCTTTTTCTTTGCTTTATATACGAACTCATGCAAAAACTTTTCTTTCTTTAGTTTCCAATCCGGGTATCCGGTGCATTGGAGCCAGACTATATCCAGATTCGTGTCGCTTAGTCTCATTCAAGAGGAAGTGTTCCCCGCCAAAAAATTTTTTATATCCAGAACTCGAATTCGAGACCTCTGATCAAGAAAGGAGTAATTACATCCGTTGTACTACAATGATAACTAATTTTAATTGTCTTGCTGGAGTGTTAAGTAAAAAAATGAGAAAGGAAAAGATTCCGTTTTTACTCAATCATGTGGCCTAATAGTCGATGAAAGTTTAAGATCCGATAGAGGCAAAAAGTTATAAGTGGTTCCTTCTTATTTGACTAAACAACGAGCGATTGAGTTATATGATATTTGTACTATTGGGAAAATTACTTATTTAACATCTTTTTTGCTTTTAGTTATGATTATTCATGTATTCTTATTTCATATTCTACATCGTATAATTAATATACAAATTCATGTATAACTTATGTGGATATTAGTAAGCGGTGCAGTAAATATCATGGGTGGTCATTTGCTGTGTTCTAGAACCTTCAATTGATTAAGAAAGTAGAAATGAGAAGGAGAAGAAGAAGATAAGCTTATGTAGAGAATCAACTCACGTTCTGATTCATTAGAAAAAGAAATACACTGTGTACAGTATTCGTATATATATACATGAGTATCTAAACTCACTAACCTCCACTATCTCCTTTATTAACTTAGCTGGTGACAGCTGTCACTTACTAACAAACTTACCTAATTAACTGATTTTAACTACCTAAGCTATTAAAAGTCTACAGCAATATCCTCTACTCTATACTTAAACACCATCTCCCAAGTTGATGGTTGAAACACATCCTTCAACCCCAGCTTGGATAGTATATAGTCATGTTGTGGCTTTCCCAGGCTTTTAGTGAGAATGTCAACTTGCTGCTCTTTTGTAGAGACGTGCTATGTTTTCACTGCTCCTTAAATAATTTTCTCCATAACAAAATGATAGTCTATATTAATATGTTTTGTGCGTTCATGAAAGATGAGGTTAGCTACAATCTGAATAGCAGCTTTACTGTCACAATATAGATCAATGGGCAATTGAACTTCGACTCCTAGCTCCTTGTATATGCCTGTCAGGCATGTTAATTTGGCTACTGCTGAAGCCATGCTTTTAAACTCTGCTTCTGCAGAGCTTCTTGCCATAATATTCTGCTTCTTTGACTTCCACGAGACTAGGGCACTTCCAAACTTCACTAAGTAACCTGTAACAGATTTCCTTGACTGTAAGCAGCCTCTCCAATCTGAGTCACAAAGACTTCAAGTTTCCCAGATTCTTCAAAGGGCATCAACAGCCCCATACCAGGTGCATTTTTTATGTACCTTACCACTCTTAGTGCAACTTCCCAATGAGATTGCTTGGGTTTATGCATGAACTGACTGAGAAGCAAAAGTAATGTATATCCTTGTCATGGTTAGGTATAGAAGTCTTCCTATTAGCCTTTGATATTGGCTAGCATCAATTAACAAGTTATCATTTTCTGCATCTGTGTGCTGAGTTTCTGTTGTAGATTGATTGTTGATGAAGGCATAATAATCAATAGAAATAAGTTTCTAATTAGGCTCCTAAGGAGAACTAGCAGGTTTAGCTCCTTCAAGCCCCATCTCAGCAATCAATTCCAAAGCATACTTCATTTGATTCATGAAAATTCCCTCCCTTGATCTAGAAAAATCTCTCCAGAACCTAAGAGGAACTGAGGTCTGAAACCTGAGTGCTCGAGCTACATTAGGTATATGTCTATGCCTTCTTTCAGCTACTCCACTTTGTTGTGGAGTATAGACACATGAGCTTTGATGAATAATGCCTAGTGATTGAAGCAGATCTGTCATCTGAGTATTAAAAAATTCACAGCCATTATCTGTCCTTAGAACATTAACAGTTGAAGGATAAATATTTTGTACCATTAAGAAAAAGTTCCCGAGAACAATAATTGTCTCGGCTTTTGAAGGTAATAGAAAGATCCAGATGAATCTGGAGTGATCATCAACTAATATTAAGAAGTACCTTTTTCTACCATAGGTAGGGACCCCACACATCACCATGAATAGTATCAAAATTTGAATGAGCGATTGAGGTACTTACAGAAAATGGTAGCCTTGTTTTCTTAGCCAAAGGAAAAACAGTACAATGCTTCTCAATATCCTCAAGATACATAGATTGAAAAACACTTACTCTCTTCAGTACAGCTAAAGGTACATGACCTAATCTCTTATGCCACAGGGCTACATTTATTTTGTTATTCTCTGTGGTTTTTACAGTGAGAGAACTTAGATTTGAGCTTGAACTTCCTGTAGCAGATGCACCACTAGTTTTCCTTATTACACTTTCAGAAGTGAGTACATACAGTCCACTGTCTTCTCTATCAATCCCCTTTACCTGTCCATTGAAAAGATCCTGAAAGATGCAAAAGTCAGGATAGAACATAGCTACACACATTAACTCTTTTGTAAGTTTTGAGATAGATAAGAGATTGTATCTGAACTCAGGATGTGCAACACATTAGTTATCTTGTGACCAGGAAGGAAATATATATATATATATATATATATATATATATATATATATATATATATATATATATGGAACCTATGTATCTCATTGTAGCTACATCTCATGTGGGTAGACAAACTTTTCCTTATTTAGAATTTCCCAAAGGTTTTAAGTCAAACAACATGTCAAGTCTATGTACCATATGATTGGAAGCTCTAGTATCAATTATTCACTTAGGTTTATCTGTAGGAACAGTTACACTATATGCCATACCTACTGCCATGGCAGATCCACTATTTTCATTCCCTTTTCCCAATATTTGCATGGTTTGATTGTATTGCTCTTGTGTAAACTCAGGAATTCCTCCTATAGCAGCTTGATGTTGGGAGAATTGGACACTTTTGAAGACACTGATGAATTTCCAGAAGCTGTTGCAAGGTTGATTGGAGTCCCATATGTTCCTCAAGTAGGATTGTTAGAAAACTTATTTCTCTGGCACATGAAACTGAATTTCGCGAGGAGAATTTCTTCTTAGGCTTGAAATCTGAGGGATATCCATGGATCTTTTAGCATGTCTCTCTAGTGTGACCTTTGAAATTACACTAGTCACAATATAGCTGATTTTTTTCTCTGTTTAAAGTTGTTGTTAGAGTACGGGAATGTCTCCCTAGTGTGACCTTTGAAATTATAGTAGTCACAGTATAGCTGATTTTTTTCTCTGTTTAAAGTTGTTGTTAGAGTAAGGGACTCCCTTATTACTGAATAAAGCTGGATTAGAATTCAGAGGACCAAAAGGATAGGAACTGATTTTGTTAGTGAATTGAGCTTGATTGGGATGATCTTTGTTGGTGAATAGAGCAGTTCCTTCATGAACTTCAGATACATTAGTGGTATGATTAGCTAGAGATCTTCTACTTTCTTATGATATTATCATAGAGTAGGCTTTGTTTATGGAAGGAATAAGAGACATATTTAGAATTTGATTACTAGACTGTGCATACGACTCGTTCGGTCCCATTAAGAACTGCAGCATTCTCTGATATTCAAAGTGTTCCATATACCTTTTAGATTCTTCACATCCACATCCAGGGTAAGGCATAAGTGCATCAAACTCAGCCCACAGTTCCTTTAGCTTTGCAAAATAAGAAGATACTGACGAAATGCCATGTGATAGGGTGGCAATTTGCTTGTGCAAGTACAGGACTCTCGAGCCATTCACCTTCTCAAAGCTTTTTCTGAGATCACTCTACACTTTGTGAGCACTTGTGGTATATACCATTCCACTCAATAATTCAGCACTTACAGAGTTCATTATCCACAAAAGTATTATAGCATTACACTTCTCCCACAATTCATGAAGATAAACATCAAATTTCTCCTTAGAATATCTTTCATCTACAAAACCTAGTCTACTTTTTCTTAGAAAACTAACACGCATAGAACTACTCCATAAAGCATAATTTTTATGTCCAGTTAGCTTAATTGAGATTAAGGAGCTACCTGGAGTATCAGAGGTTGAAGAAATAACGGATGATATTGATCTATGATTGCAGTACCAACACAAGTTGGATCTGTTACTGGAATTGAAGCACCAGATCGAAATTGATTCGCATTAGCAGAAATATCCTCAACTCATGTGCATGTACTAGTACCATCAGTTCCGACCGCCATTGATGACCAAAAACTAAAGCTTCGACTAGTGAACAAAAAAATACCTAATTACTCAATGATGATTCACTCACAACTCGAGGTGAATCGAAGCAATTGTACGTACAAAATGAAGACCTAGAACCAAAAATCACTTAGAATGATCTGCTTAAATTGATCGTCTCCATACGCTCTGATACCATGTTGTGTTTTAGAACCTACAGTTGATTAAGAAAGTAGAAATGAGAAGGAGAAGAAGAAGAAGATAAGCTTCTGCAATGAATCAACTCACGTTCTGATTCATTAGAAAAAGAAATAGACTGTGTACAATATTCGTATGCATGAGTATCTACAACTCACTAACCTTCACTATCTCCTTTATTAACTTAGTTGGTGATAGTTGTCACCTACTAACAAACTTACCTAACTAATTGATTTTAACTGCCTAAGCTATTAACAGTCTACAGCAGTATCCTCTACTATATAACATCATTCAACTTTATGTCATTACGCAAAAGTCACTTTTCTTCGTTTTGTTACGTAAAAATCATTCAACTTTGTGTTCATTACCCAAAAGTTACTTTTTTTCTTTTGTTACACAAAAATTATTTTACTTTGCTCTATTTATCACAAAAGTCACATTGGCCAGATTTCATAATACTTTTACTTGAAAAGTCGATTATGTCCTTGTCATTATAAATTCTCTCATTTATGTAATACCTTCTATATTATCTACTATATAATATATTTTTACATTGGTGTTTTACTTGTAATTAAAACAACTTATTGTTATAAAACAATAAAAGAATAAGAACAATATTGCAAAGAAAAGTAGGGAGAGAGAATTCTTATTGATTTTGAGATGAATTACAATAGAATAAGACCCCTCTATTTATAGGAAAAAAGTGACTTAACCACCAAGTAACAAGCCTTAAAATCTCTCTAAAATATAGACATTCACCTTAATTAGAATTCTATTTATAACACTCCCCTTTGAATGTCTATCTAACAGATAATGTGCTTCGTTAAAACCATAACTAAAATAAAATTCAGTGAGAAAAATAATTCTAGAGAAGAAAAAAGAGTACACATATCTAACAATACGCCTTTTGTTGACTCGTTAAAAACCTTGCAAGGAAAATCCAGTGGGACAAAACTTTGTAAGGGAAAAAGAGTACAACGCGTTTTAACTCCCCCTGATGAGAGCATCAATTCACATCCTTGAGCCTTCGCATCCCAATCTTGTACACTATCTTCAAAATATCGTTGGTAGATATTTGATAAACAAATCATCCATATTAACTTGAATGAATATATTGCACCTTGAAATCATCATTCTTGATAGATATGTAATATCTTCATAAAATGACGTGGAATGACCTTTTCCATATCTCCATAGAGATTCTCGCTATCATGTTATCATACTTATAGTTATAGCAAGATACATATGCGCACAAATTGCACTTAGGATGTATTACTTCATGACCATGAATTCTATATGCTTTAAACAATTTAAATCCTTGAGGGTCTGTTAAGTCATATAAGCCAAATAAATAGACTTTAGATGCATATCAATTTTTCATGTCATACTAGACATATAAGATATCGAAAACTGAATGCACATATCATTAACTTTATACTTTCAAGTATTTGAACTGCAGGTCCAAAATAATATTTCTTTCATATAAAACCAATTCTACTTGAATTGCGTCTCTTTTATTTGGCCAATATTTTTGTGTCTGTATTCGACAATCTTAAGATCCTCATCTACACTTAGCTCTATGATAGATATCGTTGACGAACATTTATATCGGTTCTAGCTTTATTTTCATAATGACATGACATAGAGAACTCTTCACTCATATTTTTAGGTACCTGAATCTTTCCTGAGATTTTATGAAATGTTATGTCATGTGATCTTCTAGATCACACTTGCCTCCTTTATTATGATCATTTTGATCATTTGCTCATCTTCTATTAAGAAGTTTATTTGAAACCAATCTGTCTATACGCTTTAAGCGTACCATAGACCTCGTCCTTATAGGACTTAATATGAGCATTTGCAGTGAGAATATAGTTACTTTCTTTATGTCAGCAAACACGTCTGGCATACTTTGCAATATATTGTAATGAATTATCTTTTTATGAACTTCAAGTTCATATTATTTTATTCGAGAATCATGATGTACAAATGTCATTTCGCGTAACTTTTTCTCCAATGTTATCATCTCTCCCCATCATGTTAGAAAAACTAACGTGCTTCATCATCTTTGTATGTTATGGTGTTAATCAAAACATACACCGTACATCAATAATAAGAAGATAAAATTATTTGGTTCCTGACCCCGAGCCACTTGTGAAGGGAGAAAATAATATACTTTGGTATATAACATATATCAAATTGATATAGATAACTTTGTTCTCATAAGCAATTGTTTAGCTATTAAATGGAGGCACTCAATAAATCATCTTGCTAAACCAGTTGTGATGTAAACCAACATATCAAAATAAAC
This sequence comes from Nicotiana glauca, assembly GCA_026770625.1. Taxonomy (NCBI): domain Eukaryota; kingdom Viridiplantae; phylum Streptophyta; class Magnoliopsida; order Solanales; family Solanaceae; genus Nicotiana; species Nicotiana glauca. The sequence continues at coordinate 19,845 of MU774138.1, forward strand.
TATCTTGAATAAAAAAAATTGGAATTTATGCTCGAAATTAAATTATTGAGCAAGTTACTTCGCAAACACTAGGTTGCAGGTCAATAATAATTGCACATGTAACCATTTCATAGATGCATTATATGGTATACATGGCAGGTGAATGGGCCCATATTTACCTTTGATATTTTCAGCATTCATGGGATTCAATCCCAATTTTAGTTGGCCTATTAATTAATAAGAACATGCAATGTAAGAGAATTCATAAAGAACTTTCTAGTTCTTTAATATTTACCTATATGAATTCTTTTTTTTTTATTTTGTACATCATACTTAAATTATCATGGCTAAACCAATCATGTAAACTAAATAAAGCATCAATATTGATAAAGTTCAGGTTTACACCATGACGTGTGCAATTATCGATAAACTCCAATTTTATTATGATATGGGTTTTTATATCAATAATCATCTACTTTCTTGTGGTATTCTTTTATTTGTGTAGTACAAACTGGAGAATAAAGCAGATAACTTTTCACATAAATATTATCCCGCTACAAGTTGTAGTAATAGAAGATATTAAATTTTTTCTTTATTTATGGTCTCAATATAACCAACCGCTTTTGTGAATACTTTAAAAACTCAATTAAGTTTCTTTGAGACTTACAACGACACAAATAAATTGACATAATAATCAATTGTATTCCTTCAAAATAGTAACAATTGGCTCTTCTAGAGCTCTCAATTAATTTTGTACTACTACATATTCATTAACATTCATAAGGTGAATATCTCTTTTAAAGAGAAAGTTATACCACCATGGTCATGGTCTGTCACGACGTGGATTTTTTACCCTTGGGAGTCGTGATGTCGCATACTAATGTGAGCTAGGCAAGCCAATCCTTTGAACTAACTACTTCATTATCCAATTATTTTCCTTTTAACAATTATAAAGCAATAACATATAAACATCGTAAATTCAAATTAAGCGGAAGAAAACAATACAATCTCTGAAGTTTGTATCTATTACAACTACTTAAGCCTTAATCACCCAAAACCTTGTGTCACAGTGTCACAAATGATCTAAGAGTGCTAAATACATAGTCTGAAAATAAAAGATACACTTTCTTAGAAATCAAGAGATGAAATATGAAATAAAGGATAGAGGAGACGCCAGGGCCTGCGGATGCCTGCAGGTCTACCTTGGATCTCCGCGTGGACTGAAGTACCCACCCAATCTACGGTCTGAAGTCTACAGTACTGGGATCTGCACAAAAGAGTACAGAGTATAGTATCAGCACAACCGACCCCATGTGCTGGTAAGTACCTAGCCTAACCTCGACAAAGTAGTGATAAGGCTAGGACCATACTATCAAATAAACTTGTGTAGTTGTATAATATACAGCGGAAAAAAAAGGCAGAAATAAACATGTAAAGATGGGGGGGGGGGAGCATGCTCCGGGAAAATAACATGTAAAATAGAATATCAAGAGAATTATAAAAGAATCAAAATCCAACTACTAACAAGAATAAAGGCAGAATTCACTTTCATTTCACATGTTGGTGCAGGCATGCAACCCACTCCCATTTCATGTATCTCGTTGCAGGTATACAACCCAATCCTATTTCATATATCTCGTGGCAGTTGTGCCACCCACTCCCATTTCATTTATTTCATGGCAGGTGTGTCACCCGCTCCTATTTCATCTATCTCGTGGCAGGCGTGCTACCCACTCCCATTTCATTTATCTCGTGGCAGGCATGTCACCTGCTGCTATTTCATTTATCTCATGGCAGGGTGTCACCCGCTCCCATTTCATATATCTTGTGGAAGGCGTGCCACCTGCTCCAATTTTATTTATCTTGTGGCAGGTGTGCCACCCGTTCCCATTTCATATATTTCGTGGCAGGCGTGCCACCCACTCCCATTTACAAATCAACAACCACAAAGAATCCCGACAAGGAAACAAGAGAAATTTAACAACATCCCGGCAATGGAACAAGAGCAATATAACAACATCCCAGTAAGGAAACAAGAGCAATATAACAAACTTCCCGGCAAGGGAACAAGAATATCAAAACAAATATCTCGGCAAGGGAACAATGATGATAGTAACATGAGAGGCACATCAAACCACAACGGAGTCATAACAATTATAATACAAGACTCACAGGCATGCTTGACACTGACGTATAGATACTCATCACCATGCCTATACGTCATACTCCACAATTAACACGTAGCAAATAAGACACGACTCCTAATCCCTCAAGCTAAGGTTAGACCAAATACTTACCTCGATGCCACGAACACAATTCACGTTTCAATTATAGCTTTATCCCTCGATTCCACCACCAATTCGCTCGTTTCTAGTCACAAGTTACTTAATTACATCAATAAATGCTAAATGAATCAATTCGAATGCATGGAAATGAATTTTCCAAGGTTTTACCCAAAAAGTCAAAAATTGCCCCCGAGCCCACATGGTCAAAACTCGATGTTCGAACCAAAATCCGATCATCCATTCCCCCACGACCCAAATATATAATTTTGTTTTTAAATCGGACCTCAAATCGAGGTCCAAATCCTCAATTCTCGAAAAACCTAGGGTCTACCCCAGACACCCAATTTTTCCCATGAAAATCATTGATTTGAAGTTGAAATCATGTTAAAAGATTTTAAGGATTGAAGAAAATTAATCAAAAACGACTTACAATTGATTTGGAAAAGAAGAGACCTTTGAAAAATCGCCTAAGTGTGTTTATGTTTTGAGAGGATATGAAAATAGGTTAAAAATTCGGCTAAGTATAAAAGTTACAGGTCTCAGAAGTGGGAATTGCGAACAGGGGTTCAAAATGCGAACCCCGACCTCTGTTGGCTTGGGAATTGCGAAACAGGGCTCGCATTTGTGAACCCTTTAGGAAAATAGGACCTTCGCATTTGCAAACAACCTATCGCATTTTCGACTAGGGAATTGCGACAACTTCATCACATTTGTGACTTAAGGCTGGAATTGGGATTTTCGCATTTGCGAAAGAAATCTCGCATTTGCGATACTGAGCTGGCCTGGCTTCCTTCGCATTTGCGATCAACCACTCGCATTTGTGAGCCAGGCTTCGAATATGCGAAGCCTGCAAGCCTACTATGCATAGCTGAAATCTGCAATTTTTCTAAGTTCAAAATACACCCCGTGGCCTATCCAAAACTCACCCGAACCCTCGGGGCTCCAAACCAAATATACACTCAACCTTAGAAATATCTTACGGACTTATTCGTGCACTCAAATCACCAAAATAACATCATGAACATTGAATTAAACCTCAAGATCAATGAAATTTCTCAAAACTTCTTTAAACATCAAATTTGCATTTAAGGTCCGAATTATGTTTCTTACCAAACTTCACAGAATTCTCTTAAATCACATATAAGACCTGTACCAAGCACGGAAAACAAAATACAGTACTAACATGTTCTAATCGAAATTCATTTCCAAATCCTTTAAACAATTTCAGAAAATAATTTTCTTTAAAAATGCATTTCTCGGGCTTGGGACCTCGAAATTTGATTCCGGGCATACGCCCAAGTCCCATTTTTCCTACGGACCCTCCGGGACCGTCAAATCACGGGTTCGGGTCCGTTTACCCAAAGCGTTGACCGAAGTCAAATTAATTCATTTTATAGTCAAAATTTATTATTTTTTCACAGATTTTCACATATAGGCTTTGTGGCTACGTGCCCGGATTGCGCACGCAACTCAAGGTGATGCTAAAAGAGATTTCTAAGGCCTCAAAGCTCAGAATTCATTTTAAAAATAAGTGATGACCTTTTGGGTCATCACATTCTCCACCTCTAAAACAACCGTTCGTCCTCGAACAGATATAAGAAGGAAGTACCTGAGTCGGGAAAAAGATGAGGATAACAGCTCCACATATCGGACTCAGACTCCCAGGTCGATGCCTTAGTAGGCTGACCTCTCCATTGAACCCGAACAAAAGGAAAACTCTTCGATCTCAACTGACGAACCTGCCGGTCTAGAATAGCTACCGGCTCCTCCTCATAAGACAAGTCCTTGTCCAACTGGACAGTGCTGGAATCTAATACGTGGGATGGATCGCCGTGATACTTACGAAGCATGAAACACTGGATGCACGACTGATAAGATTGTCAGCAATGCAACTCTATAATCCACCTCTCCCACTCGATCAAGAATCTCAAATGGGTCAATAAACCTAGGGCAATACTCGAAGCAATACCCGCTCACCGACCATGAATGCCAAATCACGAACCTTGCGCTAAACATAGCTCTTTTGCCTGGACTGAGTTGTACGAAGCCTATCCTAAATAATCTTGACCTTGTCTAAGGCATCCTAAACCAGATCCGTACCCAACAAATAGAGCCTCTCCCAGCTCAAACCATCCAATCGGAGACCGACACCGCCTACCATATAAAGCCTCATAAGGAGCCATCTGAATACTCGACTAGTAGCTGTTGTTGTAGGAAAACTCTGCTAAAGAGAAAAATTGATCCCACGAGCCTCCTAAGTCAATGACAGAAGCTCGGAGCATATCCTCCAAAATCTGAATAGTCCGCTCGGACTGCCCGTCCGTCTAAGGATGAAATTATGTGTTTAACTCAACTCGTGTGCCCAACTTTTGCTGAACTGCTTTCTAGAAATATGATGTAAACTGTGTACCTTGATCCGAAATGATAGACACGGGCACACCATGAAGACGAATAATCTCCCGGATGTAGATCTCAGTAGGAAACTGCCACAGGAATGAAATGTGCTGACTTGGTCAGCTTATCAATAATGACCCACACTACATCGAACTTCTTATGAGTCCGTGGGAGTCTAGTAACAAAGTCCATAGTGATACGCTCCCACTTCCAATCAGGCATCTCAATCTTTTAAAATGAACCATCGGGCCACTGATGCTCGTACTTAACCTGCTGATAATTCAAACACCGAGTCACATATGCAACGATATTCTTCTTTATTATCCACCACCAATAATGTTGCCACAAATCCTGATACATCTTCGTGGCGCCCGGATGAATAGAGTACCGGGAACTATTGGCCTCCTCTAAAATCAACTCTAGAAGCCCATCCACATTAGGCACACCAACTCGACCCTGGAATCTCAAAACTCCATCATCACCTAAGGTAACCTGCTTGGCACCTCCATGCTGCACCGTGTCTCTAAGACACATAAATGGGGATCATCATACTGCCAATCTCGGATACGCTCCAATAATGAAGAACGAGCGACTGCAAGCTAACATACGGCTGGGCTCAGAAACGTCCAACCTAACGAACTGATTAGCCAAAGCCTGAATATCCAAAGCAATCGGCCTCTCGTCGATCGAAATATAAGCTAGACTGACCATACTGGCTGACTTCCTACTCAGGGCATCGGCCACCACATTGGCCTTTCTCGGATGATATAAAATTGATATCATAGTCCTTTAATAGCTCCAACCACCTCCTCTGCCTCAAATTTAACTCCTTTTGCTTGAACAAATACTGCAGACTCTTGTGATCCGTGAACACCTCACATGCCACGTTATACAGATAATGCCTCCAAATCTTCAACGCGTGGACAATGGCTGCTAACTCCAAATCATGAACCGAATATTTCTTCTCATGAATCTTCAAATGCTGCGAAGCATAGGCAATGACCTTGCCATCGTGCATCAATACCATACCAAGTCCAATACGAGATGCATCACAATAAACGGTATATGTCCCTAAACATGTGGGCAAAACCAACACCGATGCCGTAGTCAAAGTTGTCTTGAGCTTGTGAAAGCTCACCTCACATTCATTCGACCATCTAAGCCGGGCACCCTTCTGGGTCAACCTGGTCATTGGGGCTGCGATAGATGAAAGCCCCTCTATGAACCGACGTAGTATCCTGCCAATTCCAAGAAACTCCGGATCTCTGTAGACTCACACTTTGAAAACTTAGCATACAACTGACTATCCCTCAAAGTCTGAAGAACCACTCCAAGATGCTGCTTGTGCTCCTCCCGGCCGCGGGAATATATCAAAATATCATCAATGAAAACTATCAAGAACGAATCCAAGTAAGGCCTGAACACTCGGTTCATCAAATCTATAAAAGCTGTTGGGGCATTTATCAACCCGAATGACATCACCAAGAACTCATAATGCCCGTACCGAGTGCAGAAAGCTATCTTAGGAACATCGGATGCCCTAATCCTCAACTGATGGTAGCCAGATCTCAAGTCAATCTTCAAAAATACTTTGGCACCCTGAAGCTGATCAAAAAAATCATCAATCCTCGGCAAATGGATACTTATTCTTGATTGTAACCTTGTTCAACTACCTGTAATCAATACACATTCTCATCGATCCGTCCTTCTTCTTAACAAACAACACCAGCATACCCCAAGGCGAAACACTCGGCCTAATGAAACCCTTCTCAAGCAAGTCTTGCAACTGCTCCTTCAACTCTTTCAACTCAGGCGGGGCCATACGATACTACGGAATAGAAACGGGCTGAGTGCCAAGAGCCAAATCAATACAAAAGTCAATATCCTTGTCGGGTGACAACACAACAGGTCTGAAGGGAATATCTCAGGCTCACGAACAATGGGCACAGACTCAATAGAAGGAACCTTAGCACTAGAATCACGAGCATAGGCCAAATAGGCCAAACACCCCTTCTCGACCATACGTCGAGCCTTCACATAGGAGATAAAGCTACGGTTGGAATGACCAGGATTCCTTTTCCACTCCAAATGAGATAAACTCGGTAAGGCTAAGGTCACAGTCTTGGCATGACAGTCCAAGATAGCGTGATAAGGTTATAACCAGTCTATCCCCAATATAATATCGGAATCAACCATGTCTAGAAGAAGCAAATCTACACGAGTCTCGAGACCTCCAATAACAACCATATATGAATGATGGACTCGATCTACCACAATGGAATCACCCACCGGTGTAGACACATAAACAGGAACACTCAAAGAATCACTTGGCATGACCAGGTACAATGCAAAATAAGATGACACATACGAATATATAGACCCTAGATCAAACAATACTGAAGCATCTCTATCACAAACCAGAACAGTACCTATAATTACTACATCGGAAGCCTCGGCCTCGGGCCTGGATGGAAGTGCATAACATTGAGGCTGGGCCCCACCACCCTAAACCACATCTCTGGGACAGCACCTATAGCGGCCTGAGCTCCACCTCTAGGACCTCTACCTTCACCTCTAGCACCTATACCCCACCTCTAGCTGGCTGGGTGAGCTGTGGAACACTCGGTGCCTGAACCATGGCATGGGAACCCTGATGCTGAGAGATACTCGGTGCTCGACAGCAATACCTAGCAATGTGCCTTATGTCACCATAGGTAAAACAAGCCCTCGGCTGCTGGGGCTGACGACCGTGGAAACTCTGAAGTGGCGGTGCACTGATAGGAGCTGGTGATGCACTGTAGGACTGCTGATCAGAATGCTGCATCTGAGGACCACGGCCACCTGAAGCACCATGAGAAACCTGAAGTGCCGACTGAAAAGGTCTAGGAGGATGGCCTCTACCATGCGAATCCCTACCTCCATACGAGGTACCACTGAATTGTCCTGAATGACGAGGCCTTTAGTCTGACCTATGACCACCTCCCTGCGATAGAACTATCTCAACTCTGCCGGCCACATTGGCCGCCTCCTAGAAAGATATCTCACTCCCAATCTCCCTAGCCATCTGAAGAAGAATCGGCTGAATAAGTCCATCAATGAACCTTCTCACCCTCTCTCTCTCAGTAGGGAGTATGATAAGAGCATGACGAGCCAAATCGATGAATCTGGTCTCATACTGTGTGACAGTCATAGAACCCTGCTGGAGACACTCAAACTGCCTCCGATAGGCCTCTCTCTGAGTGATGGGGAGAAACTTCTCCAGAAATAGCTGCGTGAACCGCTCCCAAGTCAAAAGCTGGTGATCCGGCTGATCTAGCCAAACAGTAATCCCTCCACCAAGTCTTGTTGGATCCAAACAAGCGAAAAGTAGCAAAATCGACCCTATTGGTTAGGGGTGTCAATGGTTCAGTTCGGTCGATTATTTTGTAAAATTTTTACCACCAATTTTTCGGTTATTCTATTATGTATAACCAAAATTAGACTTTTCGAAACCATCCCAATCATGTCGGTTTCTCTTCGGTATTTACAGTTCGGTAAATATTCAATAATTTTTTTATTAATGTCATGTAAAAATCACTAGTAGAAGTAGAATTCAATAACATACATACTTTTATAGGACTTAGCAAAACTCTATAGATATTTTTACAGTTTAAAAGGTGATAAATTAAGAAAATATAAAAGATGCTAGAGTATAGATCCATCAACTATTCTATGTCAACATAAAAGAAACTAAGCAAATACAAAAAAAAAATCACACGAGCAGAAAGGTATTTAACAAGCTTGGTCTCAAGAATAAAGTCTATATAAGATTAAATATTCAAAAAGATAAATCTAAATCTACAAAAGGAAATATATTTAATATGTTGTAGTTTTCTACTCATAATCGCTACAATACCTTGTGTTTTACTAGTGAATATGCTGGAAATAATTTTGGTTCAATCGGAGTAGCATAATAGGTTCAGGAATTAGGATTTTAAGTTTAATTACTTGTTGTCTTGTAACTATTTCATAATTCCAAGACCCAGAAAAATTTAATGCTTTATTATTTTTAAACTTAATATATAAATATATTTTTTACCTTGTAAATTTATTCGGTATGGTTCGGTATTTTTTGGTTTATTTTCATAAAATAAAAAACCTACCCTAATTACCGGTTCGATTATAGATTTATATAAAAATATACAGTTTTATTATAAGAAACCTAAAAATCGGTTCGATACGGTACGGTTCAGTCGTTTTAGTCAATTTTTAAATATCCATTGACACCCCTACCATTGGTCTCAACTACCCCATATTCTTGAGAACCTCATGACAACTGTCTAGATAATCCTGAGGATCCTCAGAAAATACACAGCTGAACGTAGTAGTGAAGAGCTTGGTGAACATGTCCAATCTCCACAAAGCATCGACAGACATAGCTGTTCCATCACCGGCCTGGGCTACCAACCCGACTGAACTGCTCCAACTGGCTGAACTACTGGAGTCTGAAACTGGGGAGCTACCTGCTCCAGAGTGCGAGTAGCAGGAGTCTGGGCTCCTCCTCCAGCCTGAGAGACAGTTGGTGCTATGGGAAGCAAACCTGCCCGGTTAACACTCTCCATAAGGCTCACTAGACGGACCAGAGCATCCTGGAGTACTAGGGTAGCAATAAACCCTATGGTACTTGAGCTGGGCCCACTGGAGCTACTGGGCCGGAACCTCATCATCAAAATCAACCTGAGGCTCTGCTTCTGGTGCTGCTGCTCTGGGCGGAGCTCTACCCCTACTTCGCTATCGCCCTCTGCCCCTCGTGGGAGCTACTGATGGGGGCTCGGGATGCTGGTCAGCGGATGAGGAAGTGTGTGTTCTCGGCATCTGCGAGAGAACAAAATAGAAATTCAATCAGCATCAAGAAATCAAACCGCACGACAGGAAAGAAAATATGGGAAATTCTCCTAACTCTGTAGCCTTTGGGGGATAAATACAGACGTCTCTGTATCGATCACTCAAACTCTACTAAGCTTGTCTGTGAACTGTGAGACCCATGTAACCTAGAGCTTTGATACCAACTTGTCACGATCCGAATTTCCCACCCTCGAGAGTCGGGATGGTACCTACTAATGTGAGCTAGGCAAGCCAATCCTTTGAACTAACTACTTCATTATCCAATTATTTTCCTTTTAACAATTACAAAGCAATAACGTATAAATAGCGGAAATTCAAATTAAGCGGAAGAAAACGATACAATCTTTGATGTCTGTATATATTACAACTACTTAAGCCTTAATCACCCAAAACCTGGTGTCACACTATTACAGACGATCTAAGAGTGCTAAATACAAAGTTTGAAAATAAAAGATACACTGTCTCAGAAATCAAGAGATGAAACAGGAAATAAAGGATAGAGGAGACGTCGGGGCCGGCGGACGCCTGCAGGTCTACCTTGGATCTCCGCGTGGACTGAAGGTACCCACCCAATCTACGGTCCGAAGTCTGCAGCACTTGGATCTGCACAAAAGAGTGCAGAGTGTAGTATCAGTACAACCGACCCTATGTGGTGGTAAGTGCCTAGCCTAACCTCGGAAAAGTAGTGACGAGGCTAGGACTAGACTACCAAATAAATCTGTGCAGCTATATAATATACATCGGAAAGTAAAGCAGAAATAAACAAGTAAAGATGAGAGGGGGGAAGCATGCTTCGGGGAAATAACAGGTAAAACAGAATATCAAGAGAATTATGAAGGAACCAAAATCTAACTACTAACAAGAATAAGGAAAACAAAGTCAGAATTCACTTTCATTTCACATCTTGTTGCTGGCGTGCAAACCGCTCTCATTTCACGTATCTCGTTGCAGGCGTGCAACCAGATCCCATTTCATATATTTCGTGGCAGGAGTGCCACCTGTTCCCATTTTATTTATCTCGTGGCAGGCGTTCCACCCGCTCCCATTTCATATATCTCGTGGCAAGCGCGCCACCCGCTCCCATTTATAAATCAACAACAACGAAAAAGAATCCCGGCAAGAAAATAAGAGCAATTTAACAATATCTCGGCAAGGGAACAAGAGCAGTATAACAAAATCCCGGCAAGGGAACCTTCAGGAAAATAGGACCTTCCCATTTGAGAAAATTGCGAAGCCTGCAGACCTGCTATGCACAACTGAAATATGCAATTTTTCTAAGTTCAAAATTCACCTCGTGGCGTATCCAAAACTCACCCGAACCCTCGGGGCTCCAAACCAAATATACACACAACCTCAAAAATATCCTACGGACTTGTTCGTGCACTCAAAATCACCAAAATAACATCATGAATATTGAATTAAACCTCAAGATCAATGAAATTTCTCAAAACTTCTTTAAACATCAAATTTGCATTTGATGTCCGAATCACGTCAAATGTATTTCGTTTCTTAACAAATTTCATAGAATTCTCTTAAATCATATTTAAGACCTGTATCGGGTGCCGGAACCAAAATACGGGCCCGATACCAACATGTTCTATTTGAAATGCATTTCCAAATCCTTTAAACAATTTCAGAAAATAATTTTCTTTAAAAATTTATTTCTCGGGCTTGGGACCTCAGAATTTGATTCCGGGCATAAGCCCAAGTCCCATATTTTCCTACGGATCCTCCGGGACCATCAAATTATGGGTCCGGGCCCATTTATTCAAAATATTGACCGAAGTCAAATTAATTCATTTTATAGTCAAAAATTATTATTTTTTTCATAGATTTTTACATATAGGCTTTTCGGCTACGCGTCCGAACTGCGCACGCCACTCGAGGTGATGCTAAAAGAGGTTTCTATGGCCTCGAAATGCAGAACTCATTTTAAAAATAAGTGATGATCTTTTGGATCATCACATGGTCAGAATTCTATACATGATTTGTTCCTTGCATTACTGCTGCCCTTTAATAAACACATCGCCAAAATATTTTAGCGTACAATAGGTATGTGACAAATGGCCATTCATGCCTTAATAATGACATTATTTTTTTATTTTCCCTCAAACTTCATTCTAGAGGTGAGTGTGGTATATTCACTATCACTAGCACGTTCATATTCTTCCAGGACTGAATATGTATTCATAAATCATATGTTGTCACATTCACATCATGAATGGACCATAATCATCTATATGTGCTTCACAAAATCTCATGTCAAATCAATGACAAATATTACTTTCACAAAGAGAAGGATTATTTTGAGAATCTTTATTGTTCTCATTAGCACAATGATGACGATTACAATTTTGTCTATTGCCACATCCACATCCATTGATATATTCATAGCAATATTTTTGTCTTCTTTCAGACTTATCACATTTTTTATCACATTCTCTTAAAGGAATGAGAACAGAGCAAATTCAATGGGATAGGTTTTCACTTCTTGTACCCGCAATCATACATAAATTTGATCATGGCAAGACATAGAAATTTTACCACTTCACATGGTTATAATTTCTTACAAATTCTATTAGAGTTATAATCACAAATTATTGTTTTTGCTTGTATTTAAAATCAAATTATAGAATGTCAAGAATTTAAAAGAGAAAAATAAAGTAAAATACTTACCTTAAATTCAGAATTTAATCATGACGGAAGTTCATGGAACAATTGACAATCGTTATGCTCAATCCCAAAGCTTCTACTCAATTGGATAGAGTCTCGTGCTGATAACGTGTTATAAAACAATAAAAGAAGAAAAACAGTATTGCAAAGAAAAGTAGGGAGAGAGAATTTTATTGATTTTGAGATGAATTACAATAGAATAGGACCCTCTATTTATAGAGGAAAAGTGACTTAGCCACCAAGTAACAAGCCTTAAAATCTCTCTAAAATATAGACATTCACCTTAAATAGAATTCTATTTATAATACTTATATTATTTTATTTATTATTTTTATAATATATTCATAATTTTAATTTTAGTGGCACTCAATTTGTTTAATCATATTCAGACATGAACATATTTAAAATATAAAAAATGATAAAAATATTTATTTAAAATAATAAAAACAAATTAAAAGTTTCAAGGAACGTCGTGTTTACGGAAATGTTACTGACAAATTTAATAATTCTACTTATAGATCTTTAAAAAATATATATAATGTATGAATATATTATAAAAATAATAAATAAAATAATGTTAAATTATTTCAATTACAAGTAAAATACCTAGATAAAAGTATATTGTATATCATATAATATAGAAGGTGTTACATAAATGGGAGGATTTATAATGTCAATGGCATAATAGACTTTTCAATTGAAAGATTTGTAAGTGATTATTGTGATAACTAGAGCATAGTAAAATAATTTTTGTATAACAAAAGAAAGAAAAATGACTTTTGAGTAATGAACACAAAGTTGAATGACCACTCGTGAATTTTACTCGTAAGCGGTGATTATTTTTTCTTGTAATATCTACCAAACATTGAACAACTTATGCAAAATTTTATGCTGGGGTTGTATGTGTTAAAACAGTAAACCAAACTGACAGCTTAGTATTATTGTTATATGAAACAACTCTAGCCTCCCTTTACTAGAGCTATGATTGAATGTTGAAATACACAGTATAAGACTCATCTCTAAAGCTAAGTAATGGTGCTAAAACAAAGTTTCTTATAGCCCCTTTTGCCACAAAACTAATAGGATGATACTGAGTAATCCCATTTCCCAACTTAAAACTTGCTGCTTGCTTGAATTCAGAATCTAAGGACTCTGAATTGCAGTTAAGTTTGACACTTGAAATGTCTTTGTAGTCCACACCACTATAGATGTAGCAACCATTTTGTGCATCAGATTCTAACGAAACTGTCCCGTCCTTCTCGTCCAATCCAGCAACCAAACGGAACAAAGAACCATCGCCATCTGAGGACTCGGTGATCGCGAGAGTTTGGTCGTGTTCTTGATGAGTTATGAACATTCCGGGAAAATCAAAGGGCTCTAACATGACTAGTTTCCCTACAAAAGCTTGTGGTTCGGAAAGGTTGACAGATTCTTTGTTATTTGAGATGAGTCTGAAGGTAGCGCTGACAGCAGAGTCTGTTCCGGCTTCAGGGTACATCTCCATTTGAATCGAGTGATTCGTGCTTGTCAGAGCGAATGTTGCATTATCAGATTCTTGTGTGAGAGATATTAGATGAGAATTATAGTCAGCTGGAACTGGAGTTATCAAATCTGAAAGTGAAGTGGCTGACTTTGTTTCGATGTCCCAATCACCGCTAGAATGGCCAGCAAGAAGGTATGGACCATAAAGAATTGCTTGTATCGATGCATATTCTGGCCGGTCATCTGAAGCATCATATACAAGAATTCATCAGCAGCTATACTATATGATCCCTTAGCTTTTGTGAATAGAGCATACATCATCGATAAGATAAAGAAACGTCTTAATTTTACTACCTTTAATGGCTTCTGTCCTAAGACTCATGGGCAGCTCGAGGGTGATTATGTCACCTGAGCCCCAACTCCGGGTTAACGTTAGGAAGTTACCTGCGTTAAAAAGTCAGAAAATTATAGAAAGGGCATAATCTAGGTGAAAACTTGACATGATAAAGTTTCGACCTGGTGGGGGTAGAGACAAATCCTCTCCGTTCAGTGATGCTTTTGCACTAGTTGAATCTGTCCAACTTGGTATTCTCAGATTCAATGTAGACGATGCACTCTGAACGAAACAAAGGTATTATACCGAGTGCAATAAAGGTAAAGGGTTGATGGGAACTTTGCAGAAAACACAATATTATACCGAGTGCAATAAAGTTCGCAACTAATAAGAGAGTCAATCTGAGGTACTATTTCCAAATAAAGTTCTCAACTAATGGAAAGACATCAAAGGGACAAAATAAATTAGAGCGCATACCCCCTTTGAGAAGACTCTAATTGTCACTCGAAGGCGATTATCCCACGAAACAACAGGCTCTACACTCTGACTCACCAAAACTTGCCCCGACTTCCAATCAAGAGAGCTAGATATATACTGGATAATGTAAAGGCCAGGAGGATTCGCTTTCTCTTCAAAAAATATAGAATCTCCCAATTTGGAGAATGATTCAATTCCTACACAGGACAAAAAGAAACTACAAATTAAATATGTGTCCTGGTTTTATTAGTTATAGATTTCCGAAGTAAAACTGGAATGTCGGAAATTTGACATTAGCATGTGAAGTAGTAGATAAAGAAGAATTTGTACTGCCACATTGTAAGAGATGCAAACGAAAAACGAGAGGAAGTTTTAACAAGGAATTTGAGATGTTTCTGAGAACTTAAAGAAGATGTGTTCTTTGCCAGAGAAGAAGGATGAAAAATTGAAGTGGATATTGATTCTAACACCTGTTCCATAGCAGCACCAAAAGTCATTAAACGGTGATCCCCATCCATGGTAACTCCGAGCCTTAGAACCACCACGATGAAGCGGAAGCATATATATCATCACTCCAGGATCTCTTCCCCTTTGGATGCCGAGTACGCCATTTGTTAATGCGCGCTCGTAATAATCAGCATATGCCATTTCTTTGGTCCATCTGAACAGGTGGCGCGAAACCTACAAAAGTTTCACATTTATGCATGAATAAACACATAAGGTACTATATCCTCTCTTCGCGTAGGAGCGAAAATGAAACAACTTCATGCGCACACCTTCAGCATATTATAGGTAGTACAGGATTCCTCATTCTCCGTATTTAGTGTGCTCGCCAACCGCTTCGGATCGGACCTGCTCAGGTTGGTATAGAAGAGAAGGGGAGAAACCAAGAACGTTAAATGAAGTAAGCAAGAAAGGAGCACATTATGCATTAACTTTGTGCATAATATGCTTAATTAACAAATAATAGAACTGATTTATCAACAATGAGATTTCTTAGACTGTATTTACCAAAATTCATTGACTGATGTCCCTCCAGTTGCATAGCTGTGGGAAGAATTGACGATATCCATGAAGAACATCCCAATTTCCTGCCGAAAAATAAGAGTTAACATAACGCAATAAAATATACTCGCATCGTATTATATTGTCTTTATCCTACATCCAACACTAGACAGAGAGCTAAGGAGAAATAAGAGAGAAGAAAACGATTGGTCAAGGACAAGGTGGTTTACTGATGCAACATTGTCTTTTCTTCTTCCTTTTGCTGTTATATCAGTAACTCGGTTAATCAATTGTAAATTTCCAGCGGGAAGCTGTAAATTTGTAGCGTCTGGTACCTAATTACCAAAAACTCCTAAACGGAGAGTAACCAAAAGCAAAATAGTTTTTACCTTGTAAAGCGGATCACCAGTAATCTCATAACGCAGTTGAGATCCAATAACAATTGGGATGTGCGTATTTGCATGAAAACCTGATATATCATCAGCCTAAAGGAAGAAAAACAAAAAAGACATCAAGCAATACAGTTAATGTTGGTCACACAAGCAACTATAGTAATCATGGATCATATATAATCAGCCTAAACCAAAAGGAAAATAGACATTACCCGATTAAAAGCCATATAGTTACATAAGCAACTACGGCGATTTAGTTACATAAGCCATAAAGAAGTATAAATCTCAAGGCAAGCAGCCAAAAACCCATTTTGTACTAAAACCCAGACGTACTAGCTTGACCTTTACGTTTGACACTCCACTATAACATACTAAAGCATGACTGATTTTGAACTTTTACGACAAGACAAGTCAAATGACTTTCCCAATAAGGAATTTGATTCGTACTATATCTTGTGACAATGAGATGCTCCAATTAAAGTCAAGGCACCAATTAGTTGATCAAAAGAAAGTCATCGAGAACAGATACCAGTCGATAATTAGTCTGCTACAATGGATGAGAATTTGTAGAGAATTGCATTTATACCTTGATAGCTAAGCGCCCTAAAAAGCATGGTTTGTCAAAAAGGTGAGCCAACAATAAGTGCTTTGAGTCTCCCTGAAATAGCATTTATAGGAGGATAAAAAACAGGATTATTCAAATAATAGTTAAGAGACAAGGCAGATAATACACAACGACAATGTATGCATATCTGCTCGGAAAGCCTGTATTTCGCAAAAGATAGCTTATATGAAGTTATGCAATTTTACCTGATTTACTAAAGCATAATACATAAAAATGAAGGTTGGTCGGAATGATCCGAGGGTCTATTGGAAACAACGTTTGCACCTGCATAAGGTAGGGGTAAAGCTGCGTACTAATTACTCTTCCCAGACCCCACTTGTGGGAATATACTGGGTTTTTGTTGTTGTTTTGGTTGTTGAATGTTGGTCGGAATCACGAAATAACAATGCAAAGGCAGAAAATGCAGATTCAAGCACCTAAATAGTGAAATCTACCACAATTTTTATCAAAGTTCACTGCATTCAATAGGTATTTGATTTATCTGTTGACAATAAATTAGTGAACTGAAACTATCATGATAGGAAAGGTTAGACTATTTACGGGGAAAATTATACGCACCGTTACTCTGTACAGCCTATAAAGAACATCATTCATGCCACCAGTTTCTTCATTTAATGAATCCCAGTGCCTTTCAATGGTGTATTTCAAAATCACAGTTTGCACCCGATTGTAGAAGTAATCAACCATCCATGTAGTCATTCTCAAAGCTTGAGCATTGCCCGCTAAAGTATACTGATCCAAAAGACCTGCCAATATCTGTCAAAAGTCCAATTTGAGTAAAGCCACTCATTTAAGACCAAATATGTCGATAAGTAACAGTAATTGAATCCAAAAGCACATCCACCTTGTGAATCGTATAATATGGTGCCCAAACTGGTTCTATAGCTTCAAAGCGGTCAAATTGCTCAGACGGAAAAGCAGAAAGGTAACCTGTACCCATGTTTTCTTGGCAAGCAGATAGTGCAGATACAACAGCAGACATTTTCTCTTCAAGACTGTCGTTGTGGGTGCTAGCCCACATCTGTGCCGTGGCACTAAGGTAATGACCTAAAATTTACAAAAAAGGTATCAGTTAAAATATAATATACCATGGATACTAGACGGTAAAATCAAATTGTTTGGAAAATTCTGTCCTAAGAGGCCGTCTCAATTGCTGTAATGAAAAGCTATTTGGATTCTTCTTCCAATTCAACACGAAAATCAGAAGTACTGCGAACAAACAAAATCCCACACGTAAATATGCACAACATCAGTTACAACACAACAACAACCACTACTACGCCTCAATCTCAAACAAGTTAGTGTCGGATATATGAATCCTGACTGATCATGTCATTCCATTTATGATCAACACAGACCAATATTATATAAAATGTAAAGTTAGCCTAGGCGAGCACGTCCCACTGATACATTTAGGATAGTGAGGATTTCATCATAAATTGACTAGTTTTATGCTTACTATCAACCTAGTCAACCTACTGCAACTCTTGCTCCTTTATCCGGGTTGGGATAGGCAATGTGAACAAGCTCATAAAGGCGGAATTCAGATCATCTATTACAACAATAAAAATAAGTCAAATGCTAAAAGATATAAAACATAACTAACCGACAAAATGACCGCGAAGCTCTCCATTTGGAGCCTCCCAACCTCCATATGGCTCACCAACAGTCTCAAAACCAGCTGTTTTCCTAAAACTCCAAACCAATCTATCAACATCCAACATCAACAAATACTCCAAATTAGTTTGTTGAGCAACTCCATACATTGAATTAGGCTCTAATCTCACATCATGAAGTGAAACTTCACTCAATAAACCATCAATTTCTTTCAATTCACCAGAATTCTTTATCTTCCTATACATCATAATCCAATTAAATTCATCCTCCTCCCTTAAAATCTTCCTAGGAAGTAAATTAGACCAAGCTGAATCATCAGTAGGAGTCAAATGATAATAACTAAAAATCTCATTTTTCAAGGTTTCATTATTTGAGGACAACAAATCATATCTAAAAGTGTGAGATGATAACTGAGTAAAAGTGTTAGTACACTCCTTACTCAAAACACACACAAATAAAAGAGAAAAAATCAGCACTTTTAACAACTTGAAGAAGATTAAATATTTCATCTTTTTCAATGATCCCTTATCAAGAATTCTAAAGAAATGGAAAAAATTAAACCCCACCAAAAAAAAAATGTAAAATTTTCCAAGAAAGACTCAATCTTTCTTGAAAGGAAGAGGAAAAAACCAACCCCACCAATTTAATTCAATAAAAATTGACAATTGAGCTAACCAAATACCAGAGTCTTGTTGAAATCAAGAATGGTTTCTTTTTTATTCAAGAAAAATTATCTGCTAACAAATACAAATACTTTTGGTAGCTAATAAAGCAACAACAACAGAATAGTGCAGGAATTAAATAAAACAAGAAAATGAGAACTCAGTGATGAAAATGACTAAACAACAAGTCTTAAAAAAAGGACTTCAAACTGAACTTTTCAAAGTTATTAAATACTACTACTAGAGAGTGCAACCAAAAGTCAAGTGCTTGACCCCATAATCAAGAATCTTATCTGTTAAATAAAGCTTAATTTACTCTATCCGGTCCACAATAAGTAAATTTTTAGTTGTTTTCAAAAATTCATCTTTGAATATTAATTAACAATAAAATTGATCATATTAATATTTAATATCTTTTCATATAAACAGTTTAACACGTATTTCAATACTATTTATTTCGAGAACAATGGTAAAAAAAATAATTAATTCATTCTTGAAATCTGAAAAATATCAGTTATTTTGGACCACACAAAAATTATTTATTGTGGATCAGAGGAGTACTATTTTAGCAATTAAAACAAGAAGACAAAAGTTAATAGTAACAAACTTGAATTTTAGCAAATGGTTTCACTTTTACTGAAAATCAAATGTTCACATCTATGACTTATAGACTTGATTGTTGTAGGTAGGGGTGTATATATCGAATCGAAAAATCGCAACAAACTGAAAAGTCAAACCAAATCGATTAAAAAATTTGATTCGGTTTGGTTCGATATTGAATAAAAAAACCCGAATCAACCCCATATATAAATATATAATTTTTATATATATTATTTAAGATTTTATATAAAATTTTCTTTAAAAAATATCTAGAAATATTTGGGATTCTCTTGCGTGATATAAATTTTAATAGAATGTGAAATGTTCCATATTTATTGACCTTAAATAATGGATTGTATGATAAGTTTCTTATCAAGTGTTACTGAAATACGTCTATCTCTTTGTTCTTACATATTCATTATCATATGTTAAGATGTATTTAATTCTTATATCTTTTTCAAATATCAAGTGGTTATTAATATTTAGGTATCATATTGATTTTTATGTTTAATTATTAAATTCGGATAACCTGAAAGTATATATCAACGAAAAATTATTGTCAGACAACGAAAAAAATAATTATCGCATAAGAATATTTTAATTGATAATACTAAAAACGGAAAAGGCCTAAAAATGCCACTCAACTTTCATAAATGGTCTATCCATGTCATCCGTTAAGAAAATGCTTATTTCATGTCACTGCCGTTAAAAAAATGGTCCATCAATGCCATTATTAACTAACGGCAGTGGCATGGATGGACCAAATAAAAATTGAGTTGTTAGTCAATAATGGCATGGATGAGCCATTTTTTAATGGCAGTAGCATGAAAATAATATTTTTTTAACGGATGACATGGATAAACCATTTCTGAAAGTTGAGTCGCATTTTTAGACCTTTTCCGTACTAAAAAAATACTAATGGAATTCTCGCATAAGAATATTTTAATTGATAATATGTTTGTCAACTTTTTATATTTTTACTAAATAGAAGT
>MU774138.1:63658-85950 GCA_026770625.1 Nicotiana glauca
TAAAAACGAATCCCGTTTCGATTGTCCTTAAAATGGAAAAACTCCTTTATTACTATATCTCTTCCCGGGGTGTAGTAAGTAGTGAAAAGGAGGTGTGACAGACATCATATCTCTTCTTCTCCACCTCCTCTCGAAAATACATAGTAAGGGTGTCAGGAAAAGGATGATTCCAGTCATGCTCAAGCCCTACTGCAGAAATGATGCGGGACATAACATTGCCCATGTTGATAGGGTATCCAGCCATGATAGATGCCACAAGAACAATTCGGGATAGTGGAATCGTCTGATCATGGGTAGTGGGGTCAAGTCGACTGCACACAAAAGTCAACCACCCCTAGCCTCAAAGTTGAAAGTCTTTCGAAATATTTTGTCCCCTGCTTGCAACCACCCTGGAACAGTACCTGGGATTGCCAAGTACCGGGCCAACCAAGGACGGACTTCCTCACCCATCGCTAACTTGGCCAGATAGAGAGACTCATCTTCATCCCTGAACCCTAAATACTCATTCAAAGAGTTCCCGTCAAACAACACCGTTTTGTTTCTAACCTTGGTCACCTTCGTATCCTTGACGACGTGGGCCACATTACACTAGAATTCCCTGACCATGTGCTTATTT
This sequence comes from Nicotiana glauca, assembly GCA_026770625.1. Taxonomy (NCBI): domain Eukaryota; kingdom Viridiplantae; phylum Streptophyta; class Magnoliopsida; order Solanales; family Solanaceae; genus Nicotiana; species Nicotiana glauca. The sequence goes on from MU774138.1 coordinate 64,275, forward strand.
GCATCAATGCACTTCTCCATGAAAAACTTTCATCCCACTCTAGTTCTGAACTCCCGCTGCACATTAGGGTTGTGGGGTAAGAGGTCATTGTCAATAAAGCTCCTCTCCGGTATCAATTTCCTCACCGGCCACCACTCCCTAAACTTGTGATAGGCAACTTGGCTCACAAACCTGTCTTCCCACACCTCAGGTCTTCTAGTTCGGGCAAGGCCTCCAACTTGAGGCTCACCACCTTGTACCTCCTCGTCATCTCCACCTGCACTCTCCCTAGATAATGAAGCTGTGAGGGAGGTGGAGTAGTTCCCACTACCTACTGCTGCCTCGCCAGAAGAATCAAAAACTATATTTACCTGCCTCTTGATAGTGGGTGATGGTGGAGCGGTATCAGCTAAATGGAAGGGGTTGGTTATGTGAGTTGGGACTGAGTCTGAGGAGATGTCCTGGGATGGCATGTACTCACTCCCGGAAGAATGGGAGGCAGCTTTATCTGCAGCTTTTATTAACTTTCGGGTCTTCTTTATGTTCTCCCGAGCCTGAGGAGTGAGTTTTTCTATTATCTTGCCTTTACCCTCGGGAGGAACCACCTCTCCCAAGTTGTTGTTGTTGTGATCCATTACCACCTTATTGTTTAACCATTATCTGCAAACACACGCATCTAACATTGTTAGTTTAAGCACAGGCAGTGAAACAGGTGAATGAAATAGATTGCAGACAACAGTTGCAGAACATTGCACCACGGCCCGCACAAACAGGACTGCCGTCGTGTTGGAGGCACCGCGACTGCGCAAAGATGAACGCGGTTCGCGCTAGGCCTTTGCCCAGAATAACAGCTCTCTGAATCTCCCCACCGTGGTCCACACAAAATGGGGTCACGACCGCGGTTGGCCAGCACGAACCGCGCAAAAGTGCAATGCAACCTGGAATAGGTCAACTTGCAGGGAATGAATACCGCGGTTCGCACAGGAAAGCACCGCGGACCGCGTCAGGGCACCGCGGACCGCACTAAGGCGATTGCGGACCGCGGAGACTAGGGTTTATCGGCACTAAGTTAGGGTTTCATTTTTGCCATTTCTATTCAAGTTTTTACACCTACTTTGTCCCTACTCAATTACCCACTCAATATGCACATTAAGCAGCCCAGAACTAACATGAAAACTAATCTAAACTAACAAAATAAAGAAAAATGGGAAGAAATAGAAGTTATGGGCTAAATGTAAGAAAATAAAACAAAAATTAATCACTAAATGAACAAGAGATGAGTGAAACATTACCGGATGTAAAGATGAAGTGCAATTAAACAATCTTAAGCAAGAATCACGGACTCAGTAAAGAATGAACAGTGATTTTTAGGCTCTGAGACTTTAGAGGTCGAAAAGGGTAAAAGGTGATCCTTGGGGTCTATTTATAGACAAATCGTGGGACCCATACTCACAAAAGCGACCGCTGACCGCTCTGGATTTGTTCAAGTGAAGTTCCAGTAGGCAGCCTCTGCGGACCGCACAAAAGGGACCACCGCGAACCGCGCTAAATGGAATGCGGCCGCGGTGGGTAACTTCAAAGAGCACCAACTTTAGACCCTGCCAGCGAGGACCGTACAGAATGCACCGCTGCCACACTGGCAAACTTCAGAGACTGTTCAATTTGTTCCAACTTGTTTTGCACTGTATCAACACAATTCCTACAATATCTCACAACCAATTAGCTCAAAAATCCTAAACTACAAAGAAAATCAAAGAGAAAGAAAAAGACATGGGTTGCCTCCCAAGAAGCGCCTGATTTAATATCGCGAAATGACGCGGGTTACCATCATCATTTGAAATGCACCAAATCCACCATATGGCTATCATCAATCTTCCCTAGATAATGCTTGACACGATGCCCATTCACCCAAAAGACTTCACCATTTTTTTCTTCAAATCTAGAGCACCAAATGGGGTTACACATACAACTTCAAATGGCCCACTCCACTTAGACTTCAGCTTTTCGGGAAACAATCTTAGACGAGAATTGAACAAGAGGACCAAATCACCAACTTTGAATTCCTTTCCACGAGCATATTTGTCATGAAGATACTTCATCTTGTCCTTATACAAGGACAAGCTGGAGTAGGCATGAAATCTAAACTCATCAAGCTCATTAAGTTGCTCAACACGGAGATTTGCAGCCACATCCCATTCCAAGTTCAACTTCCTCAAGGACCACATAGACTTATGCTCTAATTCTATAGGTAGGTGACATGCTTTCACAAATATCAACGGTACGGAGACATACCAATTAGGGTCTTATACGCGGTCCGGTAGGACCATAGAGCATCATCTAACTTTTTGGACCAATCGGTCCGATTTGCATTGACAGTTTTGGACAAGATGCTCTTGATTTCTCTATTTGATACTTCAACTTGGCCACTTGATTGCGGATGGTAAGGTGTAAAGACTTTATGGTTGACACCATACTTGGAGATCAAGGTATCAAAAGCCCTATTACAAAAGTGCGAACCTCCATCACTAATGATTGCCCGGGGTGTACCAAACCTTATGAAAATGCTTTTCTTTAGAAATGCCACTGCACTCCTAGCTTTATTATTAGGCAAGGCCATGTCCTCAATCCACTTTGACACATAACCAACCGCTACAAGGATGTAGGTGTTTCCACACGAACTCATGAAGGGTCCCATAAAATTGATCCCCCAAACATCAAAGATATGAACCTCAAAAATTGTGTTTAGGGGCATATCTCATATTTCTTGGTAATACCGCATGCTCGTTGACACTGATCACATATTTTTACCAAATCACTAACATTTTTGAACAAGGTTGGACAATAAAAGCCACAACTCAAAACTTTCGAAGCCGTCCTCACCCTCTGTGATGACCACCATAGTGTGAGGAGAGACAAGCCTCTAGGATGCTAAGTTGCTCCTCCTCAGGGACACACCTTCGAATCACTCTGTCGGTGCAAATTTTAAACAAATATGGCTCGTCCCAATAGAAGTCAAAAATATCCCGTTTGAGCTTCTTCTTTTGGTTGGAAGAGAGCTCACACAGGACTACTCTGGTCACGAGATAATTGGCAATATCGAAAAACCATGGCATGGCATTGATTGACACCGCAAGGAGTTGCTTTTCGGGAAACGAGTCATTAATCTCTAGGCCGTCACAAGGCCTCCCCTCTTCCTCCAAACGGGATAAATGGTCTGCCACGTGATTTTTGCTACCTTTGGGTCCAAAATCTCTAGATCAAATTCTTGGAGAAGTAGCACCCATATCATCAATCTTGCTTTTGAGTCTTTGTTTGTCATCAAATACCTAAGGGAACATGATCGGTGTGCACAATAACTTTAGCCCCCATAATGTATGGTCAAAACTTTTCCATTGTAAAAACTATGGCCAATAATTCCTTTTCGGTGACTGTGTAATTCCTTTGAGATTCGTTCATGGTCTTGCTTGCGTAGTACACCGGGTGGAATAATTTATTAACCTTTTAACCCAAAACAGCCCAACCGCCACGTCACTTGCATCGCACATTAGTTCGAATGGTAAACTCCAACACGGTGAAGTAATGATTGGAGTAGTAGTCAATTTAAGCTTCAAAAGTTCAAAGGCATTCATGCATTTCTCATCAAACACAAACATAGAATCTTTCTCCAGCAACTTGCACAACAGATGTACCACTTTAGAAAAATCCTTTATGAACCTCCGATAGAAACCCGCGTGCCCAAGGAAACTCCTCACCCCTTTGACAGAAGTAGGGGAGGAAGCCTCGAAATGACCTTAATCTTGGCCTTATCAACGTCAATCCCACGCCTCGAGATCTTGTGACCCAACACTATACCTTCTTCTAGCATAAAATGGCATTTTTCCCAATTTAGAAAAAGACCTCCAAGATATCGTCCACTATGTCGGTGAAAATAGCCATCATGCAATGTTGGAAGGTCGCCGGAGCATTACACAATCCAAATGGCATTCTCAAGAAAGCGAATGTGCCATAAGGGCATGCAAAGGTCATCTTCTCTTGGTCCTACAATGCAATTAAAATTTGATTGTACCCCGAGTAACCATCCAGAAAATAATAGAAAGCCCGGCCCGCAAGACGATCAAGCATTTGGTCAAGGAATGGCTATGGGAAATGATCTTTTCTTGTCACCTTGTTCAGCTTCCGGTAATCCATACAAACTCTCCAACCCGTCACTATCTGAGTCGGAATAAGCTCATTATTATCATTGGTCACCACAGTCATCCCACCCATCTTCGGTACATATTGCACTAGAGAAGTCCATGAACTGTTAGAAATGGGATAAACCACACCGGTGTCAAGCCACTTGATAACCTCTTTCTTTACCACTTCTTGCATCGCCTCATTTAGTCTTCTTTGATGTTCAAGTGAAGGCCTTGAATCCTCCTCCAAGATGATTTTATGCATGCAAAAGGCGGGGCTTATACCCCAAATACCGGCCAATGTCCATCCAATTGCCTTCTTGCGCTTTTGAAGAACTGCCAAAGTGGCGTCAACCTGCACGTTAGTTAAGCAAGACAAAAGAATAATAGGTAAAGTAGAATTTTAACTCAAGAATTCATACCTGAGGTATGGAGGAAGTGGCTTCAACTCCAACACCGATGGCTCCTCAATCGATGGCTTTGTTGGTGGAGTTTTGCGGTTTTCAAGATCCAAGGATAACTTCCTAGGCTCATATGAATATGAACCCATACCATGCAATGCATTCACTCACTCCACTCTACTAGCATCATCATTGACATCCATGTTAAGAAGCACGGCCTCAAGAGGACCTTCAACATTTATCATGGAACTTGTGTCATCCACTATCATAGCTGTGACAATGTCCACAAATGAACATACCTCCGTGCTATTGGGTTGTCTGATTGATTTGCAAACATGGAATACCACCTTCTCATCTCCCACTCAGAATGTCAACTCACCCGCTTCAACATCAACCAATGCCTTCCCCGTAGCTACGAAAGGTCTCCCAAGAATAATCGGCACTTCAAAGTCCACCTCACATTCCAATATGACAAAGTCGGCCGGCAATATGAATTTATCAACACGGACAAGAGCATCATCAATTATGCCCAAGGGTCGCTTCATTGATCGATCCGTCATTTGAAATCTCATTGAGGTTGGCCTAGGTTGTCCGATTCCCAAAGCCTTGAAGACCGAATAAGGCATCAAATTTATGCTAGCCCCCAAGTCACACAGGGCTTTGGCAAAATCCGCACTACCGATAGTGAAAGGGATAGTAAAAGCTTCGGGGTCTTCAAGTTTCGGGGCCATAGAATGCACTATAGAACTCACTTGAAGAGTCATTTTAATTGTTTCACACTCCATCGACCTCTTCTTTGTTATCAAATCCTTCATGAACTTTACATACCCCGGCATTTGTTCAAGTGCCTCCACCAACGACACATAAATTGTAAGACTCTTCATTATTTTGATGAATTTTTTGAATTCATTGTCACCTTTTTGCTTTGCTAACCGTTGAGGATAAGGTGGAGGTGGCCGAGGCAAGGGTGCCTTGGTCTTTGGCACAACCGGCTCAGGCATGTCAATCACGTGTTCCCTAGACGGGTTTACGGCATCTTGAGTCTCTACCCCGGCCTCATCATCAATATCAATTCGCATATCATTGTTCACATTTTGTTCAACCACATCATCCACATTCAAAGGCAAATCATCATCACGCAACTCAACTTTGTCCTCTACAACTTGCTTTTCTCACGAGGCATGCACATCACCGCCGCTTCCGCTCCTAGTTGTAACCGCCATCACATGGTTGTTATTCCCCTTTGGGTTCACTACCGTATCACTTGGTAGAGCACCCTTGGAACGAGTATTCAAAGCGTGAGAAATTTGCCCTAGTTTCACCTCCAAGTTCCGGATAGAAGTGTTATGAGAAGACAATTGCGCATCAAAATCTTAGTTATTTTTCATCATTTGCTCTAACATGTTCTCAATTCTCCCCATATCACTCCCGTAAGAACTTGTACCTTGAGAAGTAAAGGGAGGTGGATTGTTCCGTTGTTGGTACATTGGGGGGCCTTTGAAAGCCTTGCCCCCGGTTGCCTTGGTTTCCGCTATTATTCCACCCTCCTTGATTGTTGTTGTTGCCCCAATTATTGTTGTTCCCATTCCAATTGCCTTGGTTGTTACCTTGGTTACCCCAATTGTTGTTTTGATTTTTGTTGTTCCAATTGCCACCACCTTGTTGTTGGTTGTTATTATTCCAATTACCGCCTCCTTGTTGATTGCCCTAATTTCCTTGGGGACGCCATTATTGATTTCCTTGATTTCCTCTATTCCTTGGTAGTTATTGAAATATAGACATTCTTCACTTTGCTCATCATAGCACTCATTCGAATAACCACCACCATCATTGTTGTTATCAAATTGCTCACAATTACCTTGAGGTTGTTGTTGCCCTCTTTGCCTCATTTTCAATATAGAAATACCTTCCATTGCATTGACTTGGCACGGGTTTTGGACTTGTTGCAATTGCGGCTTTGCCAATTGATTCATAGTTATTGTAAGCTCGGCAATAGATTGGCTATGATCGTGCAATTCCTTGTGCAAATGGATGACCACTGGGTCACCTTGGGGCATATTTGCTCGGCTTTGCCATACCGAAGAGGTGTCGACCATTTCATCAAGTACATTACATTCCTCTTGGTAAGAAAGTTTCATAAAGTTCCCTTCGGCTAATTGGTTCACAATACACTGATTCGTGGTGTTGATGCCTCGATAAAAAGTTTGTTGTATCATCACCTCCGTCATGTCGTTATTAGGGCACTCCTTTACCATTGTTCTATATCTTTCCCATATCTCATGCAAAGGTTCCATTGGCTCTTGCTTGAAGGCTAGAATTTCATCCCAAAGAGCCGCCATATGACTTGGAGAAAAGAACTTGGCAATAAATTTGTCCACCAATTCATCCCATGTGGTGATAGAATGATTAGGGAGCCTATCTAACCAATCCAATGCTTTACCCCGAAAAGAGAACGGGAAAAGCCTCAATCTCAATGCATCCTCGGACACGTTTGTCTGCTTGCTACCCCAGCATGTATCCACGAACCCCTTCAAGTGATTATAGGCATTTTGATCAGAGGCACCCGTGAACTACCCTCTTTGCTCGAGCAAGGTCAACATAACATTTATGATTTGAAAGTTCCCCGCCAGCATTCGGGGAGGAACAATGGCGCTCACATACCCTTAATTAGGGAGAACTCTTGGGGCCACTCTTGGTGGTGGCGGAGGAGGGTCTGGAATAGGATTGTTGTCATTAATTTGACGACCTCTACATGGAGCTTGAGGTAAGGGAAACTCATCATGATCAATATCTTCAACCTCCTCCCCCGCCATGGCATTGCCAAGAGGGTCATTAGCATTTGAAGCCATAGTACCTGAGTGATTGATACAAACAAAATTAGTAAACAAGAAGGAAAGAGAAGTAAAATACAAGGTAGGAAAAGCGGGTCGCAATAGATTTTACCTGAATAGAGGTCGGGATTAATTTCCTCAGGGAGCTAGTAGCGGAGTTGGATTTTCTGTCTAGTCTAGAGATGTGTTTGTACTCCTAATGTCACTTCAAACATTCTTGGTTTTTGATTTTATAACTACTATTATAAAACTAATGATTAACACTAAATTATGCTACGAGAATATTGCTAAGTTGTATCTAATGAGAAGAAAGGCACGAGGGTCGTGACATCACCTAGGTGGCTAATTGACGGGTAGATGTTACTAAGGATAGATTGACATATTTGGGGCTTATGCTATAACCATTGCACAATTTTACCCACTCTCACACCTCTCGGTAGAGAGAGTGATTTTACCCAATTGACTCTCGAGAGACCAATTGGGTAGGCTAATTAGATCAAGCAACAAGGGTTCAAGTAGGGTGATTACTCTCTCGAGATTTAACCCGTTAATTGGGACTATCATTTCTCATGATTCTATCCCAATTCCTTGTTAAGTCAATTTTGGGGTCATAAACTCTCTTTCTCAAGAAGAGTCAAACCTACAAAGCTTGAATCAGTGTTTGCAACCACTAATTCTTAAATAAAAACATAAAATCAACCCAAATAACAAACACCCACAATCAATCTAACCCTAGATGGCAACACCCATCAATTACCCACACTAGGGTTGAGCCACAACCCTAGCTAATGAGTTTAGCTACTCATGCTTGAAAGAGAAAATAAAAAAATAGATGAAGAACTAAGCATATTAATTAATTACTAAGAAGAAATTACAAGCATCTATCGTAAAGTTAAAGCTAAAGTTCCAAAAATGGTTACAAAACCGAGTCTCACGAGTGCTGTTATTCAGGAGTACAAAATCTAACCTAAAAATGGTAAAATGTTCTATTTATACTAGGCTAAAAAAATTGGACAAAAATACCCCTGCGGGGTCAGCGTGGGCCGCACAAAATGGACTGCGGCCGCATTGGCTCTTGGACTGTACACTTTTGCTTCTCTGAACTTCTGGACGTGAACCGTGTGGAAGTGTACCGCGGCCGCAGAGAGAATCTGGCGCGGTCCGTGCAGTGACGACCGCGGACCGCATGGCATGGACACTCGGGATTCACACCTCTCTAAACCTCTGCTCCGCGGACCACACCAAAAGGTAGTGCGGCCGCGAAGCCATCACCGTGGAGCGTATAACGAGTACCACGGCCGCGTAGCTTTAACCCCAAATTGGCCATGTCTCTGAACCTCCTAGTGCGGCCGCAGTCACTTTTGCGCGGTCCGCACTAGGCCTTCTTCCCTTGAATTTCTTGGTCTTTGATACTTGAGAAAGTTTCACACTTTTTTGAGCCGATCTTTGACATTTTGTCACTTTGTCACTCAAACCTGCAATCAAACACAATCTGCGAGCATTTTGGGACTATTTTGTAGCAATTTATAATCAAAGCATAGGCAAGTAGGGGCATAAAACACGTTAAAATCCTAACTTATCACACTTGCATCCAAATGCCCTAATATGGGATATCTTTGGCTTTCTCCCTTTAAGTAACTCATAGGGAGTCTTCTTGACAAGAGGTCTAGTCATGTACCTATTTATGATGTAGCAAGCAGTATTCACAACTTCTGCCCAAAAGCTATGGAGAGGTTTACTAGAAAGAAGCATAGTCCTAGCTATTTCTTTTAGTGTCCTATTCTTTCTTTCAACTGCTCCATTTTGATGGGGAGGCCAAGAGTAGAGAAGTTATGATTTATGACATGCTCATAACAAAAATGAGCAAATTTAGCATTATCAAATTCAATATCATAATCAGACCTAATTGATGCAAGTTGATTACCTTGTTGTTTTTGAGTTTTTCTGACAAAAGAAGTAAAAACGTCAAATGCTTCATCTTTAGATGTTAAAAATAAAGTTCAAGTAAATCTAGAGTAATCATCAGCAAGCACCATAAATATCTCTTGCCACCTCAACTTAATATTCTCATTGGTCCACAAATATCCAAATGGACCAGTTCCACAAACCTTGTAATGCTTACCATTTTCTTGCTTTTGAAAGAGGGTCTTACTTGCTTCCCCCTTGCACAAGCCTCACAAACTTTATCTTCCTTGAATTTAATGTTAGACAGCCCTATCACCAAGTCCTTGGAGACTAGTTTGTTGAGTTGGCTTAGACTAGTATATCCAAGTCTCTTGTGCCAAAGGAGGGGACCATTATCCAACACACTTATTCAAGTAAGTTCAATTATCTGAAAGTGTGGACAAATCCACCATATATATGTTGTTCACTCTTTTTTCCTGCAAAACTATCTTATCAGTGGTAAGATTAATCAAGCATTTTGTAGAGGTGAAGGCTACCATGTTACCTCTATCACACAATTGTGATATATTTATTAGACTGTACTTCAGTCCATCTATTGAGGAGACATTCTCAGTAGAGTGAGAATCTGTCTTACCTATCTTTACAATCCCAATGATCTCACCTTTCTTTCCATTTTCAAAGGAGACATTACCTCTTCTAAGGTCCTCAAGTGAAAGGAACCGGTTCTTGCTTCCTGTTATGTACTTTGAGAAGCCACTATCCATGTACCATATTTGGATGCTCCTATTCACTTGGACCTACAAAAAGAAACCAGGGTTAGTCATAGGAACCCAAACTAGTTTGGGTCCCTTTCTATAGGCAAAAGGATAAATCATATTCTTTTTAGACCAACTTGGCAGCCTATTATTCCCTAGAACAAAATTTTTGTTCTTTTAATCTGCCTTCTCTTTTACAGTGCATTCACTCTTATCGTGACCAGTGTTACCACATTGTGTGCAAATCTTGTTCTTAGGGAGTGTAAGGTACTTGCTTTTAGGATCCCACTTAGTTGCAGATTTCCCAAAGTCAAGTCCTCTTCTGTTGCTACTATGATGTTCTTGTAGCCATGAAAGTGCATCAGAGGACCTGTTCCATTTACAAGTTCTGTTTAGCTCATGCTTGACCTTGTTTAGGACTCTTACCTGTTCATCCCTCTTATACAACTCATTTTTCACTTTTCCAACATTTTCTTCTAAAGTGGGTTGTGCGTGATCAACTGTCTTTTTGCCTGTTCCTAATTTCAAGTTTAAATTTTCAGATCCAAGTTCTAAGACAGTTGTGTCAGGTGCATGAACCTGTTTCTTCAACACAGTATTATTACTTTCAGTTTCACAAGCCCTAAGTTCCAAGTTTTTGCACTTAGCTTTCAAAATCCCACATTTTTTTGACAGTTGCTCCTTTTCATTACTCACATCCTAAGATTCATCAATTACTCTAGTAGTAACTCAGATAACCTTTCCTTAGACAAAAATTTAATCTTGTCTTTGAGATGAAAAACACTTACCTCAGTTGCTTCATCAGATTCTCCAATGGTCATAAGTGTTCGTTCATCATCATCATTATCATCTGAGCTTCTCCCCAAGCAGCAACTATAGTCTTGGTTGATCCTTTGTTGTTTCTTTTCTTCAGTTGAACCTGTTCCTTTGTCCTGTTCCTTCGTCCTGTTCCTTCGTTCAGATCTTTCCTTTTTCCGTTCCACAGACAGTTTTTGATGTGGTGATCAGTCATTCCACACTTGTAGAGCCATCATTGGTTTGCTTCTCGAGAGCTTTTGCCTTGTTGTAGCTTCCATTTCTTGAAGAACCATTCCCTCTTCTTAGGTACTTCTTGAAGTCTTTGGTGATCAAAGTCATTTCATCATCTTCCAGAACAAAACCTTCAGTGATTCTGAGTGCCAAGCTCCTTTCCTTCTTAGGTGTACATCTATTTTCATGGTTTATCTCCTAAGTTCATAGGGAGTGAGATTCCTAATCAATTCATCTAGTAGGAGAGTGGCAATGCTCTTTGATTTCTGGATGGCAATGATCTTGCTTTTCCAAGTGATTGGCAAGACCCTAGTAAGTATCTTCTCAACTCTTTCTTCTTCAGAGATAATTTTTCCAAGAGATTTTAGTTTATTTGTCAAGTTTGTGAACCATGTGTACATCTCCTAAATGATTTCTCCATCTTTCATAACAAAGTGCTCATACTCTGAGTAATGTAGAGTTCCTCTTAATCTCTTGACTCGAGTTGTTCCTTCATGGGGAACTTGTAGTGTGTCCCAATTTGCTTAGCAGTGGAACAACCTTGGATTCGGTTGTACTCATCTGGATCAAGTCCACAAATAAGAAATTTCCTGGCATTGACAATATTTTCCCATTTCTTTAGATAATTAGCATTGCAATCAGCTCTTATCTTTGACACATCTACTCCTTCAGCATTTTTCTTCAAAATAGCCAGTGGACCATCAGTGACAATGTCTCATAGCTCATAGTCATCTCCTTGTGTGTGATCTCTCATCCTGTTCTTCCACCACGAGTGGTATTGGCCATTAAAGAGTGGTGGCCTAGCAGTGGATTGCCCTTCCCAATTTCCAGGTGGTGCACTCATCTTGATCTTCTCCTAAGGTGTTAGCCTCTTCAAGGATAACCTACTCTGATACCAGTCGATGTTCTATGCTTCAATACCACATAAGGGGGAGTGAGGATGGGCGATCTGTGTGGTGTCCAATTTTTTGCGTGCACAGATTATAGAAGGACATGGTTCTTCTATGAGTTCTTTATACTACTGTTACAGAATTATGAATGCAGAAAGTAAAGAACACAAGTATTTTTACGTGGAAAACACCTGGCTCAAAAGATGAAAAAAACACGACCTTCTACCGAGTAGGATTTTTCCCAACACTTCACTAAATCACTGAGCCAAAAACAACATTTATAAAACTCTTGTAAACTTAAAGATTACCTCTAACTCTTTGTGGCAAACAACCTCAGACTATTGCAACAATTTCAAGTTAACTCTAACTTGAACAATATACTCAGAGAACCTAGTACAAATGACTCTAAAGAAAGCTGAAAGGTACAATTCAAAAGTTGTACTACAATTGAACTAGAATAAAAGACAGACACTTGGAACTGATTCTTCTATCTGGTTCATGTAACTTCAGGTTCGCATACTTGAATCACACATGTCACATCCCAAAATACGACCCGTCGTGATGGCGCCTATCGATGATACTAGGCCAACCAAAACGCTTCCAACAATAACCAAAAATAATCAAAACTCTTAAAATAACTGAAATCTTTGACATAAAAATGGGGTGAACCTCGAAACATAAGTGCGGAAATAAATCCCGACATCGGGATGTCACTAGTCATTAGCATCTAACATAGCCGATCCGAAAGTAACAAGAGTAACATAGTCTGGAATCCAAAATACAAAAAATAAGGAAAAACAGGGAAGAAGAAAGCAGGGATGCGAACGCCGGCAACTACCTCGCGATCTCCAATGACCAGCTACAGGTACTATCAACAATCACCGCGTTCAACAACTTCTGGATCTGCACACGAGGTGCAGGGAGTAACGTGAGTACGCCAACTCAGTAAGTAACAATAATAAATAAGGAACTGAAGATAGTGACGAGCTACACAATTTTAGTTCATTTCAATAGTTTCAGAAAGGAAAATTAGTCATACTTTCCAAGTTCCGGTAATTCAAGTCAAATCAGTTTTTTTTAGGTAAGTTCAAGTAAAACGAGATAAGAATATCTTTGAACTGTTTTCAAAACATGAATATAAGGAAACTATGTGCATCAATAATGTAATCATATATCGCCTCTCAGGCAATCATCTCTTAGTCTCCCAATCACTCCAACCTCACGATCACTCATTCCTCTCAGTCACTCAATCCTCACAATCACTCGGCACTCAGCACTAGGGTATGTAGACTCCGGAGGGGCTCCTTCAGGACAAGCGCTATAACAAGCCAATCATGGCATAAATCAATCAGGCTCTCAACCTCAATCAGTCACAAATCAATAAAACACACTGAGGCGTGCAACCCAAACCCATTAATATCCTTACAACTAGGCCCTCGACCTCACTCAGTCATGAATCTCTCCAGCCTCTCGGGCTCTCAGGAATTAGGGATATCAGCCCAAACAGCAATAATATGAAGTATCGAATAGATTTACAGAGACTGAGATATGGTGTACGAATAAAAATTGTGACTGAGTACAAATAGCATCTAATGTGCAATTCAACATGTAACGCGGACCCTACGGGACCCAAAAGTGCCAGCCTAAGCATGCTTCTAACATGATTTACAGTCAATCTCTCATAACACATAGAGAGCATAGAGCTAACAACATGTTGTTCGAGTTTAAAGTTTCTATGGGACGGACCAAGTCACAATCCCCTCGGTGCACGCCTACACGCCGTCACCTAACATGTGTGTCACCTCCAAAATAGTCGTAAGACACAATGTCCGGGGTTTCATACCCTCAAGACCATATCACAATCTGAGAAAAATCTTACTCTGCGATTCCTTTGCCTCTCGAATCGGCCTCCAAACATCCCGAATCTAGCAAAAAGTAATACAACACAATCCATATATGCCAAGGAACCAATTCCGTAAGAAAAACTACTAAATTGGGCTCAAATCCCGAAATTGGCTCTAACCCGGCCCCCGGGCCCACATCTCAAAATCCGACAGAATTCACAAAAGTAGAAATCCCATTCACTCAAAAGTCTATCCATACTAATTCATCAAAATCCTACATCATTTGGCCCCTCAAATCCCCAAATTACTCTAAAAAATTCCAAGCTCTAACCCCCAATCTTCACTTCAAAACTCCACTAATTAGGTGAGAAATCAACGGAACCATAGCTAAAGATAATAGAGCTCAAGCAACTTACCTTAATGAATATCCTTGAATCCCCTTCAAAAACCCTCCTAAAAACTCCAAAGTCCGACTTGAAAATGGTGGAAATGAGCGAAAATTGGTGAAATCTCCTTTTTATGTTTTCTGACCAGTGGAACCGTACCTACGTTCCACATCCCCGCTTCTGAGATGCGGCACCTACGGAATTCCCATCGCAAGTGCGGAACTCCCTTACAAATCCAGACTCCACATCTGTGGCAAAATCTTGCACCTGCGGTTGCGTGCTTGCGTGTCTCCTTCTGCTTCTGCGGAACCAACCAACTTCCTCATGTTCGCATTTGCACCCCAGGTCTCGCACCTGCTTGCTCGCAGATGCTACCTCCTTCTCGCACTTGAGGTTGCAGCTCAAGTCCCCTATAGCCGCATCTGCGGTTCCTTTTCCACTCCAGCAGACTCGTACCTGCAGCTCCCACTCCGCAAGTGCGAACGACACCAGAACCAGCAGTTGTTCAGCTGCATTTCCAAGTTTCAAACTCCCCGTTAGCCATCCGAAATCACCCCGAGCCCCCCGAGGCCTCAACCAAACATACCAACAAGTCATATAACCCCATACAAACTTAGTCGAACCTTCGAATCACCCAAAACAATATCAAAACACCAAATTATCCTCGGATTCAAGCCTAAGAACCTCTAAACTTCCAAATTCCACAAACGATGCCGAAACCTATCAAATCACGTCCGAATGACCTCAAACTTTGCACACACGTCATAAATGACACCACGAACCTACTCCAACTTTCGAAATTCTATTTCGACCCTGATATCAAAATTTTCACTGCCGACCAAAATCGACAAAATTCTAACTTTCGCCAATTCAAGCCTAATTCTATCACGGGCATTCAAATCACATTCCAAACGTGCTCCCAAGTACAAAATCACCTAAACGAGCTAACAAAACCATCAAAATTTAAATCTGGGATTATTTACACATAAGTCAACATCCGGCCAACTTTTCCAACTTAAACCTTCTCACAAGAGACTAAGTGTCTCAATTTACTCCAAAACCACTCCGGACCTGAACCAACTGACCCGGTAAGACATAATACAACTGAAGAACAAAAATGAAGCAGAAAAATAGGGAACGGGCTGAAACTCACTAAACGACTGGTTGGGTCGTTACATCCTCCCCCTCTTAAACAAACCTTCAT
The DNA here is from genome assembly GCA_026770625.1 of Nicotiana glauca. Taxonomy (NCBI): domain Eukaryota; kingdom Viridiplantae; phylum Streptophyta; class Magnoliopsida; order Solanales; family Solanaceae; genus Nicotiana; species Nicotiana glauca. The sequence continues at coordinate 79,674 of MU774138.1, forward strand.
CCTCGAAAGGGTCTACAACATACATGGTTCCTTAAATAGGTGTGGATATCTGCTCCGCATCTTCCGCTCGGTCTCCCAAGTAGCCTTCTCCACAAGCTGACCTCTCCACTACACTTTCACTGAAGCTATATCCTTTGATCTCAACTTTTGGACCTGCCACTCCAAAATAGCCACTAGCTGCACATCATAAGTCAAATCACCATCTAACTGCACCGTGTTAAAATCCAAGACATGAGACGAATCACCGATATACTTCTGGAGCATAGAAAGATGAAATACTGGATGCACATCTAACAAGCTAGGTGTCAAAGCAAGCTCATGGCCACCTCCCTAATCCTCTGAAGCACCTCAAACGACCCAATAAATCGAGGGCTCAACTTTTAATTCTTTCCAAACCTCATAACACCCTTCATGGGTGAAACTTTCAGCAAAACCTTCTCCCCCAACCATGTAAGACACATCACGGACCTTTCTATCAGCATAACTCTTTTGTCTTGACTGTGCTGTGTGAAGCCGCTCCTGAATCACTTTCACCTTGTCCAAAGCATCTTGAACCAAGTCTGTACCCAAAATCCTAGCCTCACCCGGCTCAAACCAACCCACTAGAGATCTACACCGCCCCCATATAAAGCCTCATATGGAGCCATCTGAATACTCGACTGATAATTGTTGTTGTAAGCAAACTCCGCGAGTGGTAGAAATTGGTCCCATGAACGCCAAAATCAATGACACAAGCGCGCAACATGTCCTCCAATATCTGAATACTGCTCTCTGACTGTCCGTCCATCTATGGATGAAATGTTGTGCTCAACTCAACCTGAGTGCCCAACCCTCGCTGCACGGCTCTACAAAACTGCAATGTAAACTGTGTGCCTCTGTCTAAAATGATGGAAACAGACACAGCGTGCAGGTGAACAATCTCTCCGATGTAAATCTCAACCAACCGATGTGATGAATAGGTAGTACCCGTAGGAATGAAGTGCGTGAACTTGGTCAGCCGATCCACAATCACCCAAATAGCATCGAACTTCTCCGAAGTCCGTGGGAGACCCATTACGAAATCTATGGTGATCCTCTCACACTTCCACTCTGGAATCTCTATCTACTAAAGCAAGCCACCTGGCCTCTGAGGCTCATATTTCACCTGCTGACAGTTGAGACGTCGAGTTGCAGACCCAACTATATCTTTTTTCATTCTCCTCCACCAATAGTGTTGTCTCAAATCCTAATACATCTTCGCAGCACCCAGATGGATGGAATACCGCAAACTATGGGCCTCCTCTAGAATCGACTCCCATATCAATATTGGGCACACATATCCGGTCGTGCATCCTCAATACCCAGTTATCACCAATACTCACATCTCTGGCATGATCATGCAGAACCTTGTCCTTGAGGACAAGCAAACAAGGATCATCATACTAGCGCTCTTTGATACGATTAAACAAGGAAGACTGAGAAACCACACTCGCTAGGACCCGGCTGGACTCTGAAATATCCAATCTCATAAGCTGGTTGACCAAAGCCTGAACAACAACCGCAAGAGGTCTCTCCCCAGCAGGAATAAATGCAAGACTGATCATACTCACCGTGTTCCTACTCAAGGCATCAGCCACCACATTGGCCTTTCCCGGATGATACAAAATGGTAATATCATAGTATTTTAGCAGCTCAAACCATCTCCGCTGCCTCAAATTGAGATTTTTCTATTTGAACAAGTGCTGAAGGCTACAATGATCAGTAACACCTCACAAGACACACCATAGAGATAATGCGTCCAAATCTTCAACGCGTGAGCAATGGAAATCAACTCCAAATCATGAACATGGTAGTTCTTGTCATGGGGCTTCAACTGACGAGACGCATAAGCAATCACTTTACCCTCCTGCATCAAAACACATCCAATACTGATCCGATAAGCATCAAAATATACGAAATATGAACGGGAAGCTGATGGCAGAACTAACATTGGAGTTGTGATCAGGGCAGTCTTGAGCTTCTAAAAACTCGTCTCACACTCATCCGACCACCTAAAAGGAGCACCCTTTTGGGTTACTTTGATCAAAGACAATGCAATAGAAGAGAAACCCTACACAAACCGAGGGTAATAACCCGCCAATTCAAGAAAGTTATGAATCTTTATGGCTGAGTATGGTCTGGGCCAACTCTAAACCGCTTCTATCTTCTTCGGATCAACCTAAATACCCCCACTGGACACCACGTGCCCCAAGAACTCCATGGAACTGAGACAAAACTCACACTTGGAGAACTTAGGATAAAGCTTCTCCTCCCTCAACCACTGCAACATAATTTGCAAATACTGGGCATGCTCCTCCTGGCTACGAGAGTACACCAGGATATCATCAATGAATACAATAACAAACGAGTCGAAATAAGGCTAGAACACACTGTTCATCAAATGCATGAACACTGCTAGGGCATTGGTCGGCCCAAAAGACATCACAAGGAACTCATAAAGACCATATCGGATCCTAAAAGCTGTCTTAATAATGTTTGAGTACATAATCTTCAACTGGTGATACCCTGACCTGAGATCAATTTGAACACCCTCTCTCCCTGAAACTGGGCGAATAGATCATCAATACGCGGCAAAGAATACTTGTTCTTAATTGTGACTTTGTTCAACTGCCTATAATCAATGCACATTCTCATAGTGCCATCCTTCTTCTTCATGAATAGAACAAGTGCACCCAAGGTGACACACTAGGCCTAATAAATCCCTTCTCAAGGAGCTCCTGAAGATGCTCCTTCAACTCAGCTAGTGCCATACGGTACGGTGGAATACAAATAGGTTGAGTGCCCGGCACCAAATCAATACCGAAGTTAATATCCTTGTCCGGCGGCATGCCCGACAATTCTGCAGGAAATACATACGAAAAATTATGCACCACCGGAATAGAATCAATAGTAGAGGTCTCTGCACTAACATCTCTCACAAAAGCCAAATAGGATAAACAACCCTTCCCAACCATCCGTTGGGCCTTCAAGTATGAATTCAACCTACTGGGGACATAATCTAAAGAACCTCGCCACTCAATTCGAGGCAACCCCGGCATCGCCAACATTACAGTCTTAGCGTGGCAGTCTAAAATAGCATGACAGGGAGACAGCCAATCCATACCCTTTATCACATCAAAATCAATCATACTAAGTAGTAGCAGATCCACTCTAGTCTCCAATCCCCCAATGGTCAATACACACGACCTATACATATGATCCACAATAATAGTATCGCTCACCGGAGTAGATACATGAACAAATGAAGCTAAATACTCACGGGGCATATCCAGATAATGAGCAAAATACGAGGATACATATGAATAGGTGGAACCAGGGTCAAATAATACAGAGGCATCTCGGTGATATACTGAGACAATATATGTGATCAATGTGTCTGAAGCAATGGCATCTGGTCTAGAAGGAAGAGCATAGAAATGGGCCCGACCTTCATCTGATCGGCCTCCCCATCTTGGACGATCCCTAGTTGACTGAGCTCTACCCTGAGCAGACTGGGTGGGTGGTGATATAACTGGTGCTAAAGATGCAGCCTGACCCCTCTACTGTGTTGGACCTCCCTGACGACAAGGACACTGCCTCCATATATGTCCAAACTCCCCACACTCAAAACAACTCCCTGGTACTGGTGGTGGGGACTGAAGGGAGCCCTGAGCACTGGGATAACTGGTAGAAGAACTTGCCATAGACGAGCCCTGAACCAATGGAGCACGGGATGAACTCTGAGTTGGAAGGGCAATGAGAGATGAGTGACCCTACTCACATCAAAAATTCAAGAATGTGAAGTTTTCCTAAGGGTTCTGCAGCCTCTCGAAGATAAGTACAGACGTCTCCATACCGATATACAAGACTTTACTAAACCTGCTCATGACTCATGAGACCTATGTAACCTAGGCTCTGATACCAACTTGTCACGACCCAAAACATGACCCATCATGATGGTGCTTATCGTTGATATTAAACTAGCCGACATTACCAAATTGCTTCCAACAATAACCAGAAGTAATCAAAACTCTTATAATAACTGAAATCTTTGACATGAAAACAGGGTGAAGCCCGAAACATAAGTGCAGAAATAAAGCCCGACATCGGGGTATCACTAGTCATGAGCATCTAACATAGCCGACCCGAAAGTAACAAGACTAACATAGTCTGGAATCCAAAATACAAAAAATAAGGAAAAATAGGGAAGAATAAAGCAGGGCTACGAAAGCCGGCAGCTACCTTGCGATCTCCAATGACCATTTATGGGTACTATCAACATTCACCGCGTCCAACAACTCCTGGATCTGCACACGAGGTGCAGAGAATAACGTGAGTACGCCAACTCAGTAAGTAATAATAATAAATAAGGAACTGAAGATAGTGACGAGCTATACAGGTTTAGTTCATTTTTATAGTTTTAGAAAGGAAAATTAGTCATACTTTCCATTTTTCGGTAGTTCAACTCAAATCGGTTTATTTTAGGCAAGTTCAAGTAAAATCAGATAAGAATATCTTTCATCAGTTTTCAAAACATGAATATAAGGCAATTGTGTGCATCAATAATGTAATCATATACCTGTTGATATCCAATTTTGTTCTTCCTTTCTTCCAATTAATTTCTTTAAGCATACAAGTTATTAATACAACAAATACTTTATTTTCCAATGCTATTTTCGATTTACTATTTTTTATGATATAATAGTAATTACTATTATTCCTATTACAACAACTACTATATTTTTATAATGATTAATATCCACTTAATATATTATAATATGATTAAAAGAAGTTAGTTAGAAGCATAAAAGAAATTGTTTTGAAGAAAGAAACGACCCAAGTCTTTCCCCAAGACCAAACCCACTCGGCCAAATTTTAGAGGCCATAGTCAATGCCCACCAAACAAGCAACCCACTTCTCAAACCCATAACCTAATCCTAATTCAGCTGCGCCTCCCTATTGTTACACCCCATATTTTCGTACATTAAAGTACGCCATAAGTAAATTTATAAAATTAGATATTACATCCCGCATTTTCGTATGTTAAAGTTCCGTCGTAAGTTAATCGACGTAAGTTTGGGAATGAGATTATTTTGAGATTATAAGCATTATGCTATTTCAAACAAGTGATGAGTAAATTCGTGAAAGTGAAAGAGAAGCAAGTCAAAGAAAATAAATTTTTGTCCAAGTTTGACATGTTAAGATAAAATACGGCCCGAGCTAAAATACTCGGCATTTATAGACTAGTGTCATACAAGGCACCACACACCCATGATAGTAAGGTGTATAAGCTATATTAAAAGTGAGTAGTATTTTAAGTAAGTAAAGATAATTCTTAATTATGTGGGTAATTTGTAAATTATTGGGTAATGGAATATTACCTAGTTAATTAATAATTAGTGATGGATTAATTAAAGTCTTTGGGTAAAGACTAAGGTCTTTGGATGAGTTCAAAGTGTAAAAAATATGGCAGCCCCTCCTATTCTAATTAATGACTCATTAGTCATTTAAGATAGGTATCACATTAAGGAATTTGTTGGCCAAATTATTCCTAAAGTGGAGCTACATCATAAGGCATCTTAAGACTTAAGAATATCATTCATCAATAACATTAGTCTTCAAAAATTCAATAAAAACATAAGACTTCTCTAAACCTGGTAACGTGGGAAAGTTTAGCATTTTCAACAAATTCAACGTGATTTCATGGAAATTCAACAAGATTTAATAGCATCTTAAGCAACGTGAGATTTTGCAATTATAAGGGAGTACGGTGCAATCTTTCTCAAGAACATCATACGGATTTTTCCTTAATTCGATCTGTCGTTACGTATTTTCGCAAAAGACGTGTGTTAGAGAGATTGTCAAAAGGATCAGCTCAGGTATGTTAAGTCTATCCCTTCTTTCTTTTTGGCATGATCCATATGACACAAACGACACAAGTAAATGCACAATTTCCATTAATGACTCTATCCATAGAAGTATTAGAGGTGCATATGTTCTTGAATTTTCATATGTCTTATTATTTTATCATATGTTCATGGGTCTTAGAAAATACGTAAGTTTATAAAGTTCATTTCATGATATTAATCAGAGGTATAATGGTCTTATGATATTCCAAGAAATTTTATTGACGTACTTCTCATGCATTGTATTCATTTATATATGTACATTGACTCACGACTAGACGGTGTTATATACGCACATATATATATATATATATATATATATATATATGTGTGTGTGTGTGTGTGTGTGTGTG
>MU774138.1:98606-133019 GCA_026770625.1 Nicotiana glauca
ATATATATATATATATATATATATATACATGGAATATGGGAAAAGGTTGTGGCGTTATATACGCACCACCACCTAATCAGCTGGTATATGTTGATAATTTTACCCACAGTGACCGAAATGATATGACGGGATGTCTTCAGAGGCTCGATGATGTTATGAACGCTATGCATGGTATGACATTTATATGCATATGCTTATAAAAATGATATGATTCACAGAGCTATGCAGACGTACATGTCGAGTCTTTTGCTCCATGTTTCTCTCATGTCAATTATTTACTGATTTTCATTCCTTACATACTCGGTACATTATTTGTACTGATGTCCCTTTTACCTGGGGACGCTGCGTTTCATACCCGCAGATCCCGATAGACAGGTCGAGAGACCTCCAAATAGGCTATCAGCTCAGCGGAAGATGTTGGTGTGGCCCACCTGCTTCGGAGTTGCTTGTTTGGTTAGTATGAATTAGATGTGTATTGTTTGATATGGCGGGACTCTGCCCTGAACTTTATGAAAATTATGTATTCTTAGAGGCTTGTAGACATATGTTATGTATATCAATGATTGTATGGCCTTGTCGGCTTATGTTCAGTATACGAGTGATCATTTTGGCCTTAGAGGCACATATGTCATATGTATAAGTTTGCATTACATATTGGGTCGTACTATGTCGAGTGTTCCCTCATGTTTCATTCTAGTTATCTCACAGTAACCTTTTCATTTCATTTAGCTATGATACGAAGATACATTACGTTGGTACTCGGTTGAGTAATATACCGGGTGTCCGTCGTGGCACATCGATTTGGATCGTGATAGCTATCCTCTTCTCCCTCATACCATTTTGTGTCAAGTCAGCCGAGTTTCAGCCATGACTAGGCTTATGACTAGGCTTTGTCCGATCGATTTCGAGTAAGTTTTGTCTCTCTTTTGTGTCCCGTGACTCCATCTCACATACCCATGTCCTTAAGGAGATTCGGTCAAAGAAAAAGGCCAAACAACTTTTGAGGAATCAGATTTTTCTTCTGAACAAGGAGGATTAGTTTTCAGAGTTCTTAAACGGCTCCTTGACCGTTTGAAATTTGAAATCGCGCTCAAATTTCTTCCAAAACCCTAGACTCTTTCCCTATAAATACTACTCTCTCTCCGTTTTAATTTATGTGAACCCATTTGACTGGGCACGGAGTTTAAGAAAAGAAAGAAGACTTTTGAACTTGTGGTGTAAAATAAGACACATATATTTTGTGTGTCTATAATCATTGCATAAAGGTAAATTATTTTCAAATAAGGAAAGGGATTATTCTTTTTGGCACGGACCAAAAAGAAAATAGGTTCACATAAATTGCCACGGATGGATTACTATTTTCTACAAGTAAAGGAATTTTTGGAGCCGCCCCTTTTACCCCCAAAAAATTGTTGGCTTCAGCCGCCTTTTCCCGTGAACTAAAAAAAATTTGTTCCATTTGCAATAGATATAGTAGAAATTTCATAACTTTCCAAATTATATTTGAGTTGGCGAGTTTGTGGGAATGGCCTTTGACAAGCGCCACAGTTTACTGCCCTACAAAAGGTCAATGACTCTTTTTCTCATTCGATACTAGAATAAAAAATGTGTTTGTATTTGCATCGTAAAAATGATGTCTCGTTTTTTGTTTAACGTGTCATAAAATATGTCTAACAGAGCTGATGGAACCATCAAAATTCAAATTCGAGATCGTTTACACACAAGTCAACACCGACTTTTCCAACTTAAACCTTCTCACAAGAGTCGAAGTGTCTCAATTTACTCCAAAACCATTCCTGACCCGAACCAACTGACCCAGTAAGACATAATAAAGCTGAAGAACACAAATGAAGCAGAAAAATGGGAAACAGGGCTGAAACTCACGAAACAACCGACCGGGTCGTTACAACACAGGAATTGCTTGCAAAATGCCTTGCTATTTTGCTCTCTACTCTCTTTTAACTTCAGCGTTTGTGCGTACCTGTAAAGTGAGAACATCCTGTCGTATAAAGAGTTATTAGAATAGGAAATAACTAGAAGTCTAATGCTTTACTCTTCCTTGGTGGAGGGGCTTCTAACTCTTCCCTTATCTAGGATAGAGTTCTCTTAGAGTAAGGAGTCATGCTCCTTATCAATTATACAATATTTTCGTTCAGGAGATATCATATATAACCACTTAAGCTTATCTCCTTCACGTGCATCATAGGCCAACAAAACAATAAACAACGTAAACACGATTCTAATGTAAGTAACTATCTCAAACAATTGTCATTAAGAAAAGAGAAACAAGAATGCAAAACTTAAACAGCTTTTAAGTATTAAACTGTCATATTAAACTTTAAAGGTAATACTAGTATATTACACATGTTTGCTGATGTGCAAAAGTATTTATTTACTTCTGACAACTGACTAACTACTTTAGTAAAAAAGGATTAGACTGGTAGTTGGGAGTCAAGGAATTGTACGATGCAAGTTGGTATTCTCCGACTAAACACATTAAATCAATAAATGAAAAATCAATTTGACACTAAATTTGACTTCTGCCGTATAAAGTTTGATGAAAATACAATTTTTCTGTACATATGAAAACCAGCAAAAGAAGAGACAAGTAAAGAAACCGTATGAATGTAAATTTAACAGTTTCTGTGCTTACCTTAACAAATTAAAATAAGTTCATTTATTCTCCATATTTGTTATATCGACTTGCATTTTATAACATTGTTCTTTTGCCTATAGTTGCATTATTAAAATTATAAATATCTGGCCTTATAATGGTGAGATACGAAAATTGGAGTCATAAGAATAAATAAATCAACAAGATAATAGGCATACTAAAGAATCACAGAGTTTAGGCGCAAGATATTTGTTTCAAAAATACAACTATTACTACTAAATTTGTGTATTATATGTGTATAGTTGTGTATAATTAATGTATAATATATATATATATATATATATATATATATATATATATATATATATAAACAAAAAATATGACCGGCTATTTGTGTAAATATCCCAAGAATTTAAGGGGCAAAAAGCAGCTGGAATTTGGGCCTTAGAATTTGATTTCACCAAACTCTCTTGGGCTACTAACCACAAACGCTGCCTCTTGGATAGCTAATTGGGCCCATTAGTCAATAGGCTCAAATATGTTGTTAGAAATGACACCAGATAGCCACTCTAAATTTTAGAAGCCTTGGCTATTTAAAAATTAGCCAATGCGTCTTGAATTTTTGTTTTTCAGTTCATTTTTTTGGGACAAAAATTCTATTGAACCGTCTTGAAGTTAAAATTTTCAGTTTAAAATTACAAGATGAAATAAGTATTGGCTAATCTTTAAATAGTATCCCTGAGAATGGCTATATGTGCACATGCCCCAAATATGTTTGATGACAACAAAATTGTAGGTGCTCGCGCATTTGCAGTATGGACGAAGTTGGCTAACATTCAAGTAATATATTGATAGTAGAAAAAAATTATATTTTTCACTATCAGTACAACAATCGACTAGCAAAGTTATTATTAAGTTATCTTATCAAGCTTGCAATGAAAAAATTACATGATATGTAGGTTAATGGTTCCAAAATTTAAGACACTTTCAACACACAAAACTTGAACTCTATAACTTTATCCTACCTTACATTATTATATATAGTATGTATTTTAAATTTTGGTTCAATCAAAACATTAGAACTTTACCAGTACAATACCCTCCTAATAAACTTCATTTGTTAAGGCATTTGGAAAACAAGTTGAGGAACAATAGATTGGAGGAAAAAACATTAGTAGGCAATAAATAAGAATTTTTTTCAAATTCCTAGCACCAATAGGTATTTTACAAAAGAGGCAGCTAAATAAATACATTCTTAGCAGGAAGATAAAAATTATATGGACCAAGAATCACGTTCCAAAAAAAATTAGAGCATTCAATTCCTTAAAAAAGTCCAAAATGATTATAATTCTTCTCCTTTAATGGACACAACTTCCTAAATTAGCATCGAACATTAATGAAGGGAACTCTTGAATTTCGTATTAGTAATCAGCTATGCGCTTTCTATTGCTACGTGCATATATGATATTAAAGCACTATGTTTCACTTTTGGAAAACATATCTTACACTTCTTTTTCAAAAAATTTTATGTGTCATACTTGTTGCAAAATAACACGTTCATGCATGTTTCTGTCAAACAATGTCGAATTGTATATTATACATATATATAAATATATATATTATTGGTATAAAATTTTATTTTTAATTGTATGTTAACATAACTTTTTACGCAGTATAATGGTGGTATTAAATAGTTTATAAATTACAATGGTATTTTTAGTGTATTAATATACAGACTATATTGAATATTCAGCCATTGTATGTATATATATTGTGTTTTAATGTAATAGTAGTAGATAATTAAATATATACATAGAATAAGAATATACATGGTATTGTAATAGTACACACACACACACACACACACACATATATATATATATATAGTGGTATTTAATATATGTATATACTAGGTATAATATGTATGATATATTTTATTTATACTATAAAAAGATATATTTAGAGTACTGAAAATATTCGGAGAATATTTGTATGCTAGATTTTAAAAAATTAGAATATAAAAAGACAAAAATATTTGATTGCTAAATTAAGCAACTATAAAATTTAGAATGGAAAATAGGAGGAGAGAGAACATAAAAAGATAAATAAGAATAAAAGTGAGATGCCATAATCTGTGTTGCTCATTAATTGTGCACATAATTTTTTACACTGTGCTACTATTGTAAAAGAATAAGCTATATATGGAATAAATAACAAATAGTACCATTTTCTTAAATACTTTTTAAAAGAAGCTCAATAGTGTATTTTTCTCTATATTATTTTGTTACCACTACGGTTATCCATGGATAAAATCTCTCCACCATTAGTTAGAGGCTTCGAGTTCGAGTTCTAGAAATAAAAAAATTCTGATCAGGAACCTTTCTCCTTTAATAAGCTGTGTAAATACGAATAAGCCTGAACTTTAATGATGAAAAACATCAGAAGTGCACCAGTATCCACTTTTAAGCTTGCTATTTAAAACATATCCACAATTTATAATATATTTAAAGATTAACCAATTCACCATAACTTAGGACTAAGTAACCTGAATTTTTGCTAGCGTTTGACCATAAATCTCAAATTTATTTTGAAAAATTGATTTTAGTGAAGTTTAGTTTGAAGTTGAAAATGTGTTTGGACATACATTTTCAAAACATATTTTCCAACTTTATTTTGGAAAAACATGTATATAATTCCCAAGTTTTGGGATTTTGGGATTTGGGGTTTGGCCAAAATATGGGTACAATTTATGGCCAAATATGAGCTTTAAAAATAAATCCCAAATTTATTTTGGCAAAACTCATGGCCAAACGGGGCCTTTGTATTATGAATTTTTGAGCTGCTAATTTGAAATTCAAGACTTAGTGTACTAAAATTTAAATCGCTAATTTAGAATTCAGGACTAAGTGTCCTGAATTTCTGAACTGCTAATTTAAAATTCAGGACATAAGATTCGAATTTCTGGACACAATTTTCGAACTTTAGGACACGATTTGAAGAAGTTTAAATTTCAGGACGTCGTGTCCTGAAGTTCGAGCGAATTGCTAATATTTAATATATTATAAAATATAAATATATTTTAAACAACATGCTTAAAAATAACTACTTGATATCATTTCCATAAAACCATATTGTTAATTTGTGACCCATAAAGAGACAGTATTACTTCTTGTACTCTTAACTAGATATGGACCAACAAGCTAGTGTTGGAGCATGAAAAGGAAAAAGTAGAGTGTCAATGATAGGAGAGGGGGAAAAAACAAAAGGGTATAGAAACATAGTAATTTAATTCTCATTTTGGTTGTTTGTTCAAATGGAATGTATAGGGCCAATCAATTATATATTTGATATTGTATTCTTCATAGAGACAAAATCCCCCTCGCCCACCGTTTTATTTTTTTTTTTTGGGGGGAGAGGTGGGGGGGTGGGGGGAAGAAAAATATTTTATATTGAACACTAAAATGATAAATGAGAAAATTTAAATGTAATTTCAAGATATTAAATTGTTTAAAAGATCATTAGAGATAATTGTTCATAGTAAATTGAGCTAGTAATTTTGGAAATAGATAGTTAAGTTACTTGTTATAACAAATTAATTAAATACTTTTTCTTTTTTAATTTATACAATCATTGTATATAAGATTTTATTTATTGGATATCCTTGAAGGGGCTCAGAAAAAGATGGGAATATCAAAAAGAAAAGTTAGAAAGGGAATTAGAAGCATGCCACTTTTCTAATATCCCCCATGAATTTTATTTTATTTTCTTTTCTTCTTTATGATTTTTCATTCTCCATTTATTCATTTTCATCGTCCGCGGATTTTCCATTTTATTTTACTTATAAAAAACATATATAATTATAAATACATGTCACATACTTATTAATTTAATATAAATCTTCGGCGAGACCACTCCTTCTTTATTTTTCTTTGCATATTTTCATCTTAGAATTTCAAGAAACAAGATTGTTCCCCAATTTTATAATTTAAATCTTCTTACTTCCTGTTGTATAATTTTCCTTTATCCTTTCTTTTCCATATATTTTTAGGTTATGAGAACCATAGTTCTTTGGATATTATGGCATGAGACAAAAGGAACTTTTCATTTGTTTCTTAAATGGGACCTTAAAAAGGGTTCACGAGCCAAGTATCTAACATGGGGAGGAAAAATAAGCAGACAAACAGAATATCTAAATAATTCCTGCTTTATTTTTTTCTGTAAAATATTTTTCTACTATAGAACTAGAGTACAAATGTAAAGAATATATACTTTGCTTTTGTAAAATTTATTTAGTAGAGGACTATTTAATTGTATAGGATAGCTAGTAATTGATACGGACACGATAATTCAAGTTAAATTTGCTGAGGCAGCAGCACATGTTCAAGAATTGTGTAATGTGTATAGATTGGTTGAACCTAGTAGATAAAATTGAAGTAGAGAATAATAAAATAAGAAGAAGAAGAAAAAAAAAAGGAAAGTAAGACAGTTGCCGTAATTTAATTTACATATTCGGATTTTTAATATATTTGGCCGATTGGTAGAAAATAATTACAATCGTTGTTAAAATGTATAAAAGTTTATACGTTGATCGCGTATAATATACATATAATATATATTGTCGACTATTATTTTCGGAGTGTCTATACTCTATAAAAATCCCTAGATATGTTGACATTATAGGGCATCAATTGAATTTAGGACATTTACTAATTTTGAGGAAAAATTAGAAATAATCAAATTTACAACTGATAATTGAAAAATAGTGATAATTTAAAAAGTAATCAAAATTTAGTCACGTAAAAAAAACTAAACAAAAACACTCTTAAAAATCCGGAAAAATATCAGCATAATATGCTGGAGTTCGAATTTTTTACATATGAGATTCCAACATAATCTACTGGAAGCTTATACACGTGAACTCCAAATTCAGCATATTATGCTAGAACTTTCCGTGTGCTTAGAGTTCCAACATATTATGCTGAAAGTTTATACGCAAGAGTTGTATAATCCAGCATATTATGCTGGAACTTTCCATGTTTTAGTAAAATAATGGCTATTTTTCAATAACTTTGCAAACGCTGTCTATTTTTCAATTATCAGTCTAAAAATTGACTAGCCCGTATTATTTTCATCCTAATTTTATGAATCTGACCCCAACTTATTTGGTTATATGAAAATATCCTAAGATTTCCTTACCTAGCCATTGATAAGACCAGAGCTAAAAAGTTATTCAACAGGAAACTTAATTTAGTCTATCACACTTTAGCACAAGATTGGAAATTCAAAACTTTTTCTTTAGAATTTTTTTCTTAATTTAACCATTTTTAGAAAATACCGAGAAAACAAGAAACAAACTATTAAGATAGATGTAGCTGTTTTTTTGTTTACCTAGTATTTATCAGTCTTTGGATGGCCAAAATAACTACTGTAAAAAACAGTTACTTATTTTTCACATCTACTTTGCCGTAAAAGGTAAGAAGTCCATACCCCAAAGCTACTGATTTTCCTAGTAACTTGCCTTTTTGTCCACTCATAATTGTTTTTCTATTGTTATTTTCACCTAATGTCTGTTGTTTTTTGTGCCATCCATTTGTTCTGCAGTCAAATTTTTCTATAACAGCCTCGTTTATTTCGAATATTTTTAAATGTTATAGTCAAGTGTTGTTATAGAGATCATATATTATAACATAACATTAAAATTGATTGTGAAAAAGCTTGATTTTTATAGTGAAGTTTATTATATATGTATGCTGCTATAGTGAAGTCTAACTATATCACATCATTCATTAACTTCCTTTTTTTCCCCTTCTTTTTGGCAGCCCTTGTTATCTTTAGCCTAATTATTGTTGGTTCCCCAAATACACACAAGTATACGTGGCCGTCGAGTAATAAAGTGACTCGAAAGTTGGATGTTGAATCCATGGAGACTTAAATTAATCGTTAACTAAGCAAACTAAAATCAATTTACTATCCAAGATGGTCAAAAGTTTAACTTTTCTATTACAACTACTATTGCGAAATTTAAACACGTAACCAAGGGAGATATAGATTCCAGGATCGTGTTCGGTTTATCAATCCTATTGAGTTCGTAATTACACCTGTTAATCCAAATTATCGATGATTGCTAGTTGACCGGATTGTTTATATAAGTAGCATGTTCCCACAATACTATCCGTCAATCCATAATATATCAATCATATATTCCTATGGTCTTGAATATATCATGAACGAATACAATACGGTACTCAACTAAGCAAGGTTGTTAGGTATATTCCTATCCTAACCGCGAAATCTTTCCCCGAGCCACAGGTTCAGAAACTAGCTCTCTCTAATTCTATTCTAATCTAAACACGGCTTTCTTCGACTGCTAGCCAAACAATTAAGCAATTATGCATAGAATTAGAGAAACAACCACAAGATGATAACTCGAACTAACGGTAATGTAATTAATAAACTTCAATATTCATGACAACCACAACCCTAGAATGCGAAGTTTAGCTTCACATAGACATGGTAGTAAAACAACAAATCATCAAGAAAAAGTAAAGATTACTCAGTTTGATGGAAGAAAGTTCGAATCTGATAAAATCCTGCCTCCACGGCGGCTCCGTGCTATCCCTTGATCTAATCTTAGGTCTCTCTAGGTCTAATATGTGTCAAAAAATTCTCAAAATAGCGTTTTTATATGTATTTATACCAAGTAGGGTCGAGTCCAGACGAAACAACCTTTCCTGCGCGACATAGGACTCTGGCTTTGTAAAATTTGTACAGGCGACCCGCATGGGGCAACGTGCCACGCGGTGTGCTTATAGGGAAGTTCAGAGCGCTGATTCTGACAGGCTTTGGGAATTTTTCACAGGTGCGACACGCCCCGTGCCGCTCCATGTGCCTCGGTATTGGGAATTTGTGAAAATGCAAAACATGAAAGTTGTATCCCTTTCAAATAGCTTTCCAACGTTATATTGTGGAGCCTAAACGGAGTTCTGAGCAAAAGGTTGTGTGCATTTTACTAGACAATACATCGTATGCCTGCTCGATTCTCCGTTTCGTTCTTAACTATCATCCATTGATTCCCAAACATAATCCTAGCTTAATTTCTTGGGCTTTTACTCATAATTCAAAGCTTCAAATCACTTGAATTTATTTCATAATATCCACATAGCTCGGAATCACTCCTGCAAGGCATAAAATACACAATTAGTGAAGAACACTAGGGATTAAAGCTAAAACTCAATTAAAGTACAGTAAACTAGAGTGTAATAAGCGACTAAAATACGCAATTATAGCCTATCAATAATTATACGATACTAAAAAAAAAGGATAAATTTTGTAGCTAAACAGCTAGATCCGCTGCTAATCCTATTTAGCAATAAATTAGTGATAAATTATCAAAAATTTATGTTAGTTACGAGCGATTTAACAATCGAATTCATAGCTAATAATTACTTCAATTTTTGTTGTAGTGTGCGTTAAAGAGTTGGAGTATTATAGATCTTTATTTAATCAACTTTTACTGAAATTACCCAAAATTCATTGTCATGCCTCACTTTGTTTGTAGTTGGAAGAATGACAATATAAAAATATTTAGAGAACAACAACATGCTCAAAAATTTAACAACCTTAAGTAGACACTGTTGGGAGAATATCAACATCTAAGTTCGACACAAACTCACACTTTGATAGGAATTAACCCGACACATATTGGCTAACAAACGTGAGTTTTACATATATTAGGTAAAATTACACTCAATTTCGTGGTTTTTATATATGTATCCATTCTTGATGAACATGCAACCACAACCCCCAATGGCATTATTATAGTAGAAAACTCCATTGAAATATGTAGTGTCCATTCATATAATAGACAATTATCAAACAACGCTAATGGCGATGCACAGACATCACCCTCTCTGTAATAACTCTCTTAAAGTTTTTTAATGCAATATTATCTTTCTTATCAAAAAAAAAAATAAAGCTTGTCAATCTAGAAATTTCGAGTTAGCTCACCCTCCGCTATGAGGGTCAAATACAGCTAGCTCTGTCGAAACTCGACATCCTCGATGATATTTTTTTCCTAATATCTCATCGCATGAGTCCACCTTGTTGGATCGAAAATAACAGGGCATCATACGCGGAAGCTAATAGTTGCAAATCTTCGACGGCGATAAGTTAGACACAAAGAAAAATATACTAAAATATGCATAAAAATATAGTTTGGTCAATTGGCCTACGTATGAAAAGAAAACATAAGATCCTTGTGACGACCCAAAAGGTCATAACTTGTTTTTAATCAAATTCTGTGCTTCCGAGGCCTTGAAAACCTCATTTAGAGTTGCCTCAACTTGCGTGCGCAGTCCGGACGCGTAGTGGGAAGGCTTAAATATGAAATTCTGCAAAAAAATACTAAGTGTTGATTTTAAAATGAATAAATTTGACTTCTGTCAATATTTTAGGTAAACGGACCCGGACCCGTGATTTGATGGTCCCGAAAGGCCCCTAGAAAAATATGGGACTTGGGCGTATGCTCGGAATCAAATTCCGAGATCCCAAACCCGAGAAATGAATTTTTCTGTAAAATTATTTTCTGAAAATGTTTAAGCAAAATTGAAAAAAAATCTGATTAGAAAGCGATGGTATCGGACCCGTATTTTGGTTCCAACGTTCGGTACAGGTCTTGTATATGGTTTAAGTCCTTTCTGTAAAATTTGGTTAAAATCAGACGTCGTTTGACGTGATTCGGACTTGAATTCCAAAATTTGAAACTTGATGAAGTTTGAGAGAAACTCTTGATTTTGAGGTTTGATTTATTGTTTTAGAGGTTATTTTGGCGATTTGATCGCACGGATAAGTTCGTATGATGTTGATGAGTTGGTACATTTGTTTGGTTAGGATCCCCGAGGGCTCGGGTGTGTTTCAGATGTGATTTGGGGAGGTTTAGACTTGTGAAAAGTTGCAGAAGTTATGCTGTTAGTGCACAGACATGCTGTGCATCGTGATCGCGTAGTAACTCTCGCGATCGCATACGGTAAATGGGGACAGGGGTGGAAATTGATCTTCGCGAACGCGAAGCCACAGTCACGAACGTGGAGCCCTAGGGGATTGCTCATCGCGAACGCGACCGGTGTGATGCGAACATATAGAGTTAAATAGAGGTGGACTGGGATTCTGGCCGTTCTTCTACGCGAACGTGTGGGTTTTTTCGCGAACGTGAAGGTCAAGGGGGTCAAATCTTTGCAAACGCGTGGAAGGACTTGCGATCACGTAAGTCCACTTACTGGCAGCCTTCGCGATCGCGACAGTGTTCTCGCGAACGCGATGAACACTGTCGCCCAGCACTTAAAACGGTAGCAAAAACGAAAATTGTTCATATTTTCATAACTTCTTCATCTTAACTCCAAATTGGGTGATTTTTGAAAGAGTATTTCACAACAAACTCATAGGTATGTAATCTTAGACTCGTTTTTTTTTCAATTTTCATTAACAACCATTAGATTTCTAGGCCTAAATCATGTGAATAAGAGTAGAAAATTAGGGATTTGGGTAGAGTTAGGGCTTTTTAATTAATTGTGATTTAGACCTCATTTTGGGGTCAAATTTTAAAAATAATTATATATCCGGGCTCGTGGATGAATGGATAATCGGATTTTAGTTCGAAACTCATATTTTGACCAAGCGGGTTCGGGGTCGATTTTTGGATTTTTGGGAAGAATGATTAGAAAGCTATAATTAGGCTTTGAAATTGAATTGTTTAGCATTTATTGATGTTATTAAATCAATTATGCATAGATACAATTGTGTGGGAGCCAAATTTGAAAGGAAAATCGGTGTTTGAGGCTTGAGTTGGTCGTGGAAGTTCGAGGTAAGTGTTTGGTCTAACCTTAGCTTGAGGGATTAGGAGTTGAGTCCTATTTGCTATGTGGTAATTGTTGAGTACGACGTACAGGCATGGTGACGAGTATCAATACGTTGGTGTCAAGTATGACCGTGAGTCTTATATTGTGATTTTCATGATTTTGTTGTATTATCCATGCTTTAGAGGTGATATCTATTTGTTGTGAAAGGTTTGTGGGAGGAATGGTGACCTATAAACATAGTATAGCGATGGCTCCAGTTGCAAAATAAAGTATGAAAGTATAAGTGAAAATTGAAACTCTAGAGCATTGACTTGAGTCGCGAAGTGAATCGTGAAGTAAAAGTGAGAAAGAGAAGAGATTATTATGTTGCCCTTTGCTGGTTTATTGTTGAGTTGTGGTTCCCTTGGATTGTATTCTTAGTTGATATTACGGATGCTTAGGTTGATGATTCCTTGTGTTCGGTGTTGTAATAAGTTTAGTTATAGCTAAAGTAGTTAGATGTTGTAACGAGATTGGTTATAGCTGAAGTAGTTAGGTGTTGTAACAAGTTTAATTATAGTTGAGGTAGTTAGGTGTTGTAACAAGTTTAATTATAGTTGAGGTAGTTAGGTGTTGTAACAAATTTAGTTATAGCTGGGGTAGTTAGATCTTGTAACAAGTTTGGTTATAGTTATTTCTCCCTTACCGGGAGATTGTTGAGATATCATTGTTTCCTTATCGTGATGTTTGTTGATATTATTGTTCCCTTGTTAGGATTTCTTGTGATTATTGTTGGCTTGTATATGGGAGCGGGTGGTACGCCTACCACGAGATATAATAAAATGGGAGCAGGTGGTACGCCTACCACGAGATATAATTAAATGAGAGCGGGCGGTACGCCTACCACGAGATATAATGAAATGGGTGCGAATGGTATGCCTATCACGAGATATAATAAAATGGGAGCGGGTGATATGCCTACCACGAGATATAATAAAATGGGAGCGGGTGGTATGCCTACCACGAGATATAATGAAATGGGAGCGGGTGGTACGCCTACCACGAGATATAATAAAATGGGAGCGGGTGGTACACCTACCACGAGATATAATGAAATGGAAGTGGGTGGTACGCCTACCACGAGATATGAGAAAATGGGAGTGGGTGGTACGCCTACCACGAGATATGAGAAATGGGATCGGGTTGCACGCCTGCAACGAGATGTGAACCGAAAGTGAAATCAACCTTTATTTTCCCTTATCCGTGTTAGAGTTAAATTGTTGATTTCTTTATTATTCTCTTGAGGTTCTGTATTATTTACTGTCCCCGAAGCATGATCCCCTCCCTAGCTTCATTTTGTTTATTTTCGTCTATTTTTCCGTTGTATATATATAACTGCACAGATTTATTTGGAGTCTGGTCCTAACCTCGTTACTAACTCGCGGGGGTTATGCCAGGTACTTACCAACACATGGGGTTGGTTGTGCTTATACTACACACTGTGCTCTTTTGCATAGATCCAGGTACCGGATAGCAGCAGTAGCTCGAGAGCCAGCCTTCAGTCCACCGAGACACTGAGGTAGTCTTGCAGGCGTCTGCAGGCCCGACATCTCCTCTATCTTTATTTATGTTATGTTATCTCTTGTATTCAAGACAGACAGTGTTGCTTTCTTTCAAACGGTTGTATGTAGTAAATCTTAGTAGTCCGTGAATGTTGTAATACCAGGTTCTGGGTAGAGACATGAATCGATTTTCTAGACATTTTGGGTCTTTCTATTTATCTAAGACTTCTGCTAAATTTTATATTCCGATGTTATTGAGCTACTTATTCTCTTGTTATTATAATTGATAAGGTTTTTAAAATAAAAGAGTTAATGATTTCTAAGTTCAAGGCTTGCCTAGCTTCTACGAGTATGCGACATCACGACTCTCGAGGGTGGAAAATCCGGGGTGTGACAATCCTATAGAGAGAAAATTATCCCCCTAAACAAAACTCTCTAAATAACTATATTATGGATGCTATTGTTTGTTCTATGTGTGAGAAGGACGTCTTCAATTTATAGATGTCCAAAACTTTTCTCTCTAGATTAGGAATAACCAAATATGAAAGAGAATTATATTTTCCTCTCATGAAAAATAAACACAATTATGGTTTTGACTTTCTTTTAAAAGAAAAGTAAATTTCAAATATGATAAGTAAATCTTAACAAAAACTCTAACATAATTCTGATATCATATCAATTACAACCTAAATCCATGTCATGTCTTGTTCCTTATGCTACATCAAATCCAAAAGTGTGTGTTATACGTACTTTTGCTCTATTTTGTGTAACAATTCATTTTTTCTCCTTTTTAATGTGAGATTTAACTAAGATGTCCTATACACTTTTATCCTAAGATTTTGTTAATCTATATTATTATAAAAGCATGAATACGATGTCGGTTTACAAAAATAACCTTAAAATATTAAGCATAATAACTTATAAAAAATGATATAATCGGAATTCTAGATATTAATCGTATAATCTTATTAGTTTTATGACATAATACTACACAATATATTAAGCTAATGCTATTTTTTATGTTCCTAGAGTCGTACTAATACACATAGAATCTCGATTATACATTCTAGAGTCTACTAATATTAATATTCTAAAGTCGACTAATATTCAACTAGAGTCGACTTTATATTATACATAATTTTATATAAATAATATTAGTCTACTTTAAAAGCTAATGTTTAATATTTAAGATTTTAAAATTAATAAAATTATATAACATTAATTTTATAAAAATTCTCTGTATTGGCAATACATTACCACTCCATAATGTCCAATACCCACAAAAAGGTAATATTAAATGGATTGCATAAAGAGTTAAAATTGAGAAAAATACCCCGCGATAATATATTTCAATTGTGTTTTGACTCAAATAATATTTTTTATTAATTTTTTGTGTAATACTAAAAAATATACAATTAATAAAAACAACTAAGAAAATATTTAAGAATATAAATATGTGAGAAAGAGGGGGAAAAATAGTTGGTAAGAGTCAATACCACTAATGATTCTACAAACATAAAAATCTAAACGCGAAATGTCAGATCAATCTTTTAGTCTTGAAAATAAAATTTATCGTGGATAAAACTATAATTAAGATTAAATATTCAAAATAAGAGGCGAACTAATTTTAAGATCTGAATCAACATAGAATAAAATAATTTTATATTAAAATCAATTAATTAGATCTTTTAACTAATTATTTAGTAAGAGAATCCAATTCAATTATTTTTTAAATTCATGAGTAAAATTCTTCTTCGAGTTTAAAATTTTTTTAGGGTACATAAATTTATTCCATAAAAAGATCATTACAGCATAAATTTAAAATGTTAGTGTATTATTAAGAATCAAAATGTTATACAAGTGTATGTGGAAACACAATCAAAGTCAAATCTTAAACAAGAACAAGTTTTCAAGACTATATTATAAAGAGTCGACTCTGGTATAACAGGATTATTCTTTGGAGATGCCTCCGGTGGAATCGAAATAATATTTCTATATCATGCATTACTTGCAAATATCATATCAAGAGACATAACACTGTTAATAATAATAACAAGTGATGTACCAATAACGATTTTATTATGAGGTCACCCACTTTAGATTTGATATACATCTTCAAACAATCTAAATAACCATAAAAAATTTATAAGAAAAGCAAAATTATTAATATGGGATGAAGCGCTTATGGCTAAGTGTCAAACGATCGAAATAATTGTCCGGAGTTCTAAATATATATTGGATATTAATGAACCATTTGGTGAAAAATTAATGGTTTGGGAGGTGGTTTATGTCAAGTACTACAAGTAGTTCCAAAATTGACAAAAGCATAGACTGTAAAAGCTAACTTGCCAAAGTTATACTTTTGGTCTTAAATGAAAAGGACTCAACTCACAAGAAATATAAAGTAAGAACATATCAAGATTTAGTGTCTATTTGCTTCGTGTCGAAAATGAAGAAGAGCATATAATAAAAGATGATTTGGTTCTTCCTGAACACTTGGTTATCAACTCCAATAGTAATAGTAGTGCATTTAATAAGAGAAATATTTTTTTCATTAGATTAAAATGCAAATTGTGCAAATCGCATGATAGAATTGAAAAAAATATCTTAACTAGCAGAAATCAATATGTTGATCAACTAAATAAAAGATGGATCGCAAAATTTTATAGTATAAACAAAATATTTTTCAATTTTTGACTCGGCAAAAATGATACCAATAATTACTACCAAGAAGATTATACTTAGATACTTTAATACCAAATGACCTTCTACCATACATATTTATTATCAAGGTTGATATATTTTTTACATATGTTAGTGACACCGTATATATATAATAGTTTAAGCTACAATTGATCTTTTATTATATATAGATTGATTCTGAATAAAAAAATATCCGTCATGCTACTGAAAACTTAGATACGCCGAATAACTTACGTAATATCGCACAGATGGTATATAGAAGTTTTCACAATAACGTCATACATGCAAAAATTATGATACTGGTCAATGTGCTTCTAAGTATAATTTCATCCCGAATTCAACT
This sequence comes from Nicotiana glauca, assembly GCA_026770625.1. Lineage (NCBI taxonomy): Eukaryota > Viridiplantae > Streptophyta > Magnoliopsida > Solanales > Solanaceae > Nicotiana > Nicotiana glauca. The sequence goes on from MU774138.1 coordinate 115,662, forward strand.
TTCGTCTTCCGAAACTAAGGAATATCTTTTTAAATTTATGTAAAAGTAATTTTTAGTATATTTATGTTTTACAAATATAATAAATATACAAGGACAAGCATCCTAAATATTGGACTATATTAACTGCAATATATTTTCTTGCACGAACAACAGTATATTACACTTTCAAGAGGGATATCAAGAGTTCTGGTTTAGACATAGCAACCAAAGCATTAGGAGGAAACATTAAACACAAAAAATATTATTCATAAAGAAACGTTCATTAAGATACCATCACATTAAATACTTTTAAACTATAATAATAATTATTATCTAACGTGACAAAATTGATCATTTGTGTAAGTTTTGATGCTTTTCTTTTATTTTAAATTCATGTATTATGCTAATGTAACAATATTTTTCGGCATTTGATTGTTGTATTATTATACATAAAATTACTCTCATTAATTAAATTTTATTTTATTATTCTTTCATATAAATAGATGTTTAAACCATCATGTGTCATTACTAACGTGCAACGCACGTTCATAGATACTATTATTATAAAAGCGCGAATGTTCTATATTGAATATCGAACGAAAAAAATATCTCTGAAATATTGATCGACTTTTATACCCTTAATTAATTACATTAGTATTTATAAGAAATCGTATGAAAAGGACAAAACTATAAATGCTATGCGCTAGAAAGAGTTCTTCCATTAGTTTTCATTGCAAATTAGGATGTCTCTTTAGCGGCGGTAATTTATTACAACTCGAAGCACACAAAATTTGGTGGATTTAAAAGTTCTATTATATGCAAAAATTTAATTGATTTTTGAAGAGATTTGACTTCTATACATGGTATCTTTGTTTTACTAATATATATTTATATTATAAACTTCCTACCTAATTCAATAAGAAAAGATTAGTAATGAAAATTTAATTGACTATAACATTCTAATAATTAAAAAAATAATTTAAATAATTATTTTATCCAATAAAAAATTTATTTTTAAAAGGTAAAAAGATAAAAGATATCATATTTTATTAATGACTTTCTTATTTTTAATCTAATATAAATATAGATAGTAAAAACGAAAAAGAAAAAAAAAAGAGAAAAGAAAACATGACAAAAAAGATGTCATTATCCAATTATATATTTTATCTCTATATCATAAGAAGATGTTATTAATATTAAATAACTTGCTTCTAATAAACGAGGAAATACAAAGGAATATAGATTTAAAAATATGTATTCTTTAAATTTGGTCCACATTCAAAACTAAATAAATTAAAACTTCATCTTCATCTTTGGACACACGAGAAATAAGCTTATGAACTATGGAAATCTGACAAAAATATTGTTCAATGAGGTTATTGCTCTCATTCAAAGAAAGAATGATATTATTTTCCAACGAATATATATAACAAAAATTTCAATTCAATGATGTTTTGTACTAAGTCAATTGCATTACAATTTTTTTTCATAAAATATAATTAAATTAAGATTTACGTGCAACGCACGTACGTAGGAACTAGTTAACTTATAAGCTTGCATGTCCTTTTCCTTTGATTTGCTCTCATTAGTCCGTCCTTCGGCATGAACCGCATCATGACACTAATATTACCCTTATAATTTATTGAGGTACATTGTTATGACATACTTTTGTACATTTATGAAATTATTTTGCTGTGAGATATGGAGGCTTTGACCAATGACTTTGTGAATTCAACATATTTATACAGAAATTCCGAGTAAGTTTTTATGTCCACATTTACCTTTGAGTAAAGATGTGGAATCATGTTAACAATGTTAACAATTGGCAGAAAATAATTGGCAAAACAAGAAAAGCTATCCTTTAGTTTACTTTTCACTTTCTTTTGGGGTCATTCTCTTCAAGTCTTAGTTTGAATTGAATAAATCTTAAGACTTCGAAAACTTTGTACCAAAGTCTAAAAAGGCTTTGTTTTCTTAAAGTTTTTTTTTTTTATTTTTTATTTTTATTTTTATAAAAAAAGTTAGGCTAAATGACATCAAATTCAGTCCCGTAATTTCAGAAGGCTTTGTCTAGTAATCATGTAAGCGCACGTCTTTCAAGCAATTAAAAAATAAATTCAAAGAGGAAAGTGATTGGGAATTTATAAAAGCAAAAGCTTTATTTATGCATTAATGTATCTAGCCTCTAGTAGTCTAACCATTAAAAATAAATGCATTACCACTAGGACCCTACACGCACCTTCAATCATAACCGTTAGGTTTTGGGTTTGAGTCACGCTTGTGAGTAAGCGTGAAAACATTATATTTTCTCCTAAATTGGGAGAGAATTTTAATTTTTTTAAAAGCATGCAATTTTTCCCCCCTTTTTCTTTGTACTCTTTGTGAAAAAAGAATAGAGGCAGTGTCGGAACTTAAACTTCACGGATTCTAAACTCTAAGATATCGACATTAGGTGTTAGTAACTAGATTCTACAATTATTATTATTTTCTTCACAAAATTTTAGTAAATTTCTTAATAGGAGTAAAGAGTTTCAACTAAAATTACTAATTTCTTAATATTTTAGTTACTTTCCTAAATTGTGTCAAAGCAAAGAAGAACCATTGATGAATTTTATTTAAGAAAAATACCAACAAGAGACCGGCAAAATTAGATGAAAAGTTAAAAGCAACATTATTAATTTTAAAATACTGGTAGTTGAAAAGTACTTTTATTGATAGTTATACTAAGATGTTCTTTATTTTCGTTCAAACAAGTTTAAAAGCTTGAATGGGAGTTAAACCAACCACCATTTGCTTTCTATGTGGGGTTTACTTGTACTTTCAAACGTTAGTAGATATTATGTAACGCTATTACCAAAAGAATAATAAAGGAAAAACAAAAGAAGAAAGAACGAAAGAAAGGAAAAAAAATTTGGAAAAACAACTTGTAGAAATTGGTATATACTTGTGCAGCTTTGGCTGTTCATTGTTTGGGATATAAGAGAGGAGAAAATGGGCTAGTGTTAAATACTTATGTACATGAGGGAGATAGAAACTATTTCTCCCACCTTACCCCTTTTTTTATAATTATAAATTTATTCTTCATATTGTTGGTTCATGACATCATGAAACAACGGAAAATAATACAATTTATTTAAATATTGTATACATCAAAAATGATACAAATACAATATATTATGAAACGATACATAACAACGGTCCAAACAAACTATTAATCTTGGATTAAAAAGGGCTGATACGCTTGAATATTATAACTGCGTGAATCTATATAAATTGCAATTTTTTTTGAAAGAATTACAAGAAAATACACATGACTTCACACCATAATGAAAAATAGCCCATGTTTTTAAGTTTTACCTAACCTAGCCCATATTGTACATGTTTTGAAAGCACAAGCAAATGCAAAATCTATGTTCTTACAACCAATTCTTCTAGAAGCTAAGAAGTTAAATTCATGTTCTCACAACCATTGTTTTCACTCTCTCTTCTTCTCATGTCTTCTACATATGCTTCAAGGGGTCGTCCGCCATAATTGCTTCTCCCCACGTGTCATCTGGTTGCAATATAAGAAAATTGAATAGCAGAAGTCCACCATTGAAGGACATTCAAAGCTTTGTTTCGAAAGTTGAATTTTTTGAGTTTGTTAGTTGTTTGGATTGGGTATTGTTTCAATTGATTGAAAATATCAAAAGGAGTTCAAAATTTAAATTTAAGGTGATTTGGAGTGGATTTGAGCAAGATTTGAGTTAAATTTCATAAAAAACGCAAGGAAGAAGACGAAGTCAGTTTTTTGTATAAGTATGTATAATGTTGTATAATAGTGTATACGAGTGTATAAACACATCTTATACATTATTATACACTTTTATACACCTTTATACAAGCGTTTGTAGACAAACTTCTTCTACAATTTTCTATTGCAATTCTTGTTCAAAACCGGTCCAAATCTCTATTAAATGACTTTAAATTTTATATACAAACTCCTTGTACTATTTCTAACAAGTCTAAATAACACATACTCCAAATTTCTCACAAAATTAAATTTGAAATTTAAATCACATATTTAAGCTTGTTAAAAATTTAATTTTTACCACCTAAAAGGATTTGGTTTGTTGAACTAATATTTGAGTAACAGTTACTGATTCGAAAATTAACTCAAAAGCTTGAGCAATCTTATTTTTTTAAAAAATTAAATAGTAATTTCGGAGAACCTATTGGAGTTAAATGTTGAGTTTAGCCTATTATTTTTGGGCTAGTTGGTTGTAAATTAAAATATGGGCTATAAAATTAAAAAATATGGAGCCTAGTTATTCTTATGTGAAATTTTTCCTTTTTTTTGGGTTTAACCATATGGTATTTGAAGACCACTGATGTCTCGACCCAATTTTTTCTCCGTTTGGTTTCATGATGGAACCTAGTCTTAAGGACTAGGTAAGCTTACTAAAATGCGGAATAACAACAATAACTAATAACATCTAGAATTCTTCTGAGATGAATCCCTTATACAATGAATAACTTCCCAAAACCCGATAGTACAAGTTATAAGCTCTACAGAATTTTGCTACAACTTCTAAATAATATGGAAATAAGTACAACAATGCGAATATAAAATAGGAAGGTGATTCCGAATCCTGCGAATGCGACAGCAGGGCTACCCTGAGTCTCCTCAGCAAGAATCCGCACAGCTACTAGCAAACAATACCTGGATCTACATAAAAAAAAGTAAAAGTGTAGTATGAGCACACCACAGCGGTGCCCAGTAAGTATCAAGACTAACCTCGGAGGAGTAGTGACGAGGAACAATCAAGATACCTACTGGTCTAATAAGCTGAACAAGTATAAGTATAGAAAGGAACCGAACACGATGTCTATATAAAGACTAAGCGATATTTCTAACAATACAAAAAATAAAATAAGGAATGGAAATATCAAGTATAGTGGAAAAACCATAAAGCTCATAAAAGTGAACAAAGAAAAATACAACCCAACTCGAAATCACAATTGACGTTAGGGCAAGTCATAACTCAGCAACTACGGCAGCCCTCACCTTGAGTCTTAACCAGCAAGTATCAATCAAATAATCAAATTGTTTTCAAGTGGTAAAAATTAGTTTAAATTATACTTCCTTCAAATAAGTGTCCTTTTTAAAAGAGTTTCTTTCAAAATAATGCTTCAAATATTATCTTTTCTAAAAACGAGAATCCTTCAAATATAAGTCACCTTGGGACACCTTATCTCATAATCATACAATACGGATCTCAATATCTGAACCCTAACACTTGGCAACTTGTGCCCTCATCACCCTTCATAATCATACTGACAACTCACGTGCCCAAGAGTCATTCTCACATGGAAGGAAAATAAACAAGGGCTGCGTCCATACTCGGAAATCTCAAAGAGCCTCCTACCCGATAAAGGTGATTAACCACGTGTATGCTTGTGCAAGTGTCATAACATAGTTCGCACCAACTAGTAAGTATAAGGAATGGAATGGACAACACCTATAATGTTTACACAAGGATAGAATCAATGAAGATATCAGCACAAAACTCAATTATTTTAATAGGGAATTTCCCAGGATATTGTCCCATAGTCCCAAACGTAAATATGTGTGCTAGGGATGTCTTGGTATGCCGAGGATCTATTGGTATCTTCAATATGTACTAGGGATCTCTTGGTATCTCGAGGATCTCTTGGATCCTCAATATATGTGTTGGGGATCTCTTGGTATCCCGAGAATCTAGGTATCCTCAATATATATGTTGGGGATCTCCTGGTATCCCAAGAATCTCTTGGTATCCTCAATATATGTGTTGGGGATCTCTTAGTATCCCGCACTACAGCCAAAATAAATATACGTGCAGGTAGATCTCCCGGGTGCAGTCCCGTAGCCCCAAAAGTAAATATGCAGCTCAACCAATAGAAACAATAGGCACATCACAACAGAAGGCTCGTACATCACCAAGATACATATAACAATAGCAAAATTAACAATAATACAAGGTAAGACAAGTAATCAAATTAAGAACTGTAAATCACAAGGAAATGGTAGAACCAACTCACAATGAATAACCACAGAAAAGAATGATGACATAAAGGGAACAGTTTAACACGGGAGAGCTAATGTATAGTGACGATGCCACAACATACAAGTCAACAATAAGGAAATTAACGCGAGTCAAGTAGTCTCAAATAAGGATAAGTCAATAAGGATATAGGTTATCTAACTCCTTTTTGTGGTTGGACAATTCCGAGGATATTCGACAATTCAATTAGGGAGAGATGACCTTTAGCTTCTCTTAAGACTAAACAAAGTTTCAGGAAGGATTCTAATGGTTCTCAAATAAGACAAACAACTACGAAGAGTTAGCATGACAATAGGAGAGATGAAATTCTTCAATTAAATCAAATAGGAGTCAGTTAAGCAATAAGAGTGAATCATGAAGCAATTATTTCCAATCAAGCATGTAGATATGAAACTAGTGATTAGGAATCTCAATCATGTCAAGAACACATTCATACACAGTGAATATAAGGATCTAATAACTCTAAAAGGCCAATTTTTTTTCCACAAATAAGTTCAAGCACGCACTCGTCACCTCGCGTACACGAAATACAATCAATAATAGAAGACTCAAATCCTAGGGGAAAGTCCCCCACACAAGGTTAGGCAAGATACTTACCTCAAATATGATAAACCGATACTCTAAGATGCACTTCTCGGGTAAAAAGACCTTCGGACGGCTGAAATCTAACCTAATTAACTTCAAAGCACAAATAAAACACATAAGAGACTATTCCGGATCATAAAGCTCAATCTTGATCAAATTCAAAAAATTGGTCCAAAACTCGGCCCCCCGGCCCGCACCTTGAAACCCAACAAATTTTTCAAAAATTGAATACCCATTCTGGTACGAGTTCAACAATACAAAATTTATCCAATTCCGATACCATTTAGTCCCTCAAAACACGATTTTTATTTTAGAATTGTTCTTCAAAACCAACTCCTTCCCCAACCCAAAACACATTTTAAATGGTAAAAATAAAGACAAATTCATGGAATATATTTAATTATAGATGAAGAACACTTACCCAATCGAATTTCATGAAAAACCCACCAAAAATCGCCAAGAACCGAGTTCTACAAGTCAAAATGTGATGAAAATGGTGAAACCCTCAATTTTTGAATATATTATGTCTGCCTAGGTTTTTGTGCATCGCGAACGCGGAAGGACAATCACATTCACGAAGAAGGAAAACTGAAGCTGCCAAGAAAAGCCATCGCGAACGCGAGATAAGGGACGCGAACGCGGAGAGTAAAGAACAGAGGCTTACGTAAACGCGGAGGCTGTGATGCGAACGCAAAGAAGAAATAGCCACCAGCCCCTTAGTGCCTAATTCTACTATGGGAACGCGAGGGATTAGATGCGAATGCGAAGAAGGAGAAAGGAAAACTTAGCGAACGCGAGAGGATAACCGCGAACGCGAAGAACAATAAAATCCTCCTCCAAGATTACTCTTCGCGAACGTGGAGGAGCAGACGTGAACGCGAAGAAGGATACCAGCTGACAGATATTAGCAGTTCAAAATAGGAGGAAAAAGACTCGTAGCCCACCCGGAACACACCTGAGGTCCTCGTGACCCCGTCTAAAAATATAAACAGGTCACATAACCTAACACAAACTTGCTCGAGGTTACGAATAACATTAAACAACGCCGAAACAACAAATCAAACCATAAATCGAACTCATGAACTTTCAAATCTTCAAATTTCTAAACTCGTGCCGAAACCTATCAAATCAATCCGGAATGACGCCAAATTTTGCAGAAAAGTTCAAAATGACATAACGGAGCTGTTCCAACTCTCGGAATCGTATTCCGACCCCGATATCCCAGAAGTCAACTGTGGGTCAAACTTCTCCATTTTCTAGACTTCAACTTTTCCATCTTTTGCCGAAATGCCTCAATTTACCCTATGGACCTCCAAATCTGAATCCGGACGCGCGCCTAAGGCAAAAATCACCATACAAAGCTGTTGGATTCATCATTAATTCATTCTAAAGCCGTTTACTCAAAAGTCCAACTCCGGTCAAATTCTCATCGTTCAAACTTCCAAAACTAGATTCCTTCTTCCAATTTGACTCAGAACCATCCGTTAATTGAATCCCATCATGTACGCAAGTCGACACTTATATTGTGAAGCTGTTCCAGACCTTATGCCGCTAAACAAAGCTGAAATTCTCAAAACAACCAGCCAGGTCATTACATCCTCCCCTCTTAAAACCAACGTTCGTCCTCGAACGTGCTAAGAATCGCCTCGAAGTCCTCAAGTCACTGGATGCACACTTCCAACATACACCCACGGGTGATCCCACGTCACCCCAATCCACCTAAACCTGATGACACCATCTTAACTGAAATTTAGCCTTTTCTACTTATACCAATAAGTCTTAGAGCCAAAATTCTCACATTCCATTCACTTCTAAGAGACCAAATTCTAAATCCATATCCGGTACTAGTCTCAACCAGCTACTTCAACTCATGCCAGCACTTATAGTGTACAACCACACAATATGACACATCACACATAGGCCCACAATAACATATCTGATAATAATATCGCCCGAAATTAAATTCAGCATCGGCCATAAGCCTCATATTCAATAGGAACCCATTTCAAACCTCTATAACCCTGGCGATGATACAATAACCACGAAAGCCACATAACTAAACACCCAAATCACCAAATCTTAACTAATACCAATGGGCTCACACCCCACAGCTAGAACTCAAGAAGCACAGAACGAAAATGATTGAATATGGAAAGGGAAACACATATAGGAACTATCAAACAAGCTATACAAGCACAAAATTTTCAATCAACACTAATCTACATAAACAATCTAACAAGAAAGAACTAAAGCATATAAAAGAATCACAAGGATCTCATACTGATATAACTCCCACTGCGGTACACAGCCCGATCTAAACACATCAAATCACATGAAATCACGAAGGTTCTGCCCTCAACTCTGAATCTAAAATACGGTACACATCAAATCAGCTGGAAACTCTCACTAGATCGATTCCGTCATAATTTACAACAAGCACTGGCTCCCCTACTGGTGGAGCATAAACATCATGGATCGTAGAAAAAATACTCATAAATTACATCAAGCATACAAAAAATGACAACAGGAATTCACTACTAGTCTCATAACTTTCAACAATGCATAAAACAGACGATAGTCATGGCTGTCACTCATAGAACCTCCCAATGGGGTAACACGTAAACAAAGTGCAAATCATGAAACGCACCCATAAGTGGAGCAACAAATTGCCCCGATAAGCAGAACTGTATGAACTACGGATGGTGCTCTTCTATAACATATCAAAATCATATCTGAATGTCATCATCTGGCGCAACGGCCTTAAGCTTACTATATGAAACACATCAATGGGCCGGGCCTCTCCTCTCTTGGGCGCCCTCTACTCACTTGAATACCTTGCTATGACACATCTATTCGAAATTTGGGGAAATATCTCACCATGTGGCTAGCATCTCCACACTCAAAGAAACCCCTCTACTGATGTGGCTAGGGGAATCACGCAGCATGGGTGCTCTAAGGCCCATGAACACCTGAATCACTATGTGCAGCCTGAAGCGCAACTGAACTGGCTGACCCAAAAAACCTCCGCCATGTTGCACCTTGCCTCCAGAATAAGGGCCAGCAGATCTCTCCGGTCTACGAGGCCTCCTTACCTCCCTATATTCTCTCTCTTCTGGTCTCATCTGTCCTCTCACCGGTCTTACATGCTCTCTAACCGGCAAGCGATCCCTACCACCTGCTGGAACAAAACTTCTGACTCCAACTCTCGAGCCATGTTGAACCAAATATCATGGTTGAGCCCGTCAATGAAACCACGAACTCACTCTTCAACTGTAGCGACCAAGGCAGGTGCATGTCTGGATAAATCCCTGAATTCGGCAGCATAATCTATTACTGACACGGTGCCCTGACGCGGCTACTCAAACTTCACGTGCCATGCATCCCGAAGTGACTGAGGTACAAACTCTCTCAAAACATCTCTGGAAGTTGAACCCATATAAGTGAAGCTGCATCAGCCGGCTACCCAATGCATACGTTCGCCACCACTGATAAGCCATTCCATCAAGTTAGAATGTAGTAAAAGCAACCCACTCATCGCTGCAATACCCATAGTGTTGATAAGCGATGGCACTCCTCTATGAAACCCATTGTGCTCTCTTAAAATAACTCGCTGAATGTAGGAGGGTCACATTTTTTTTCTTGAACCTTACAAATCTAAGTTGTTCTCCCTTGGATAATACTGCCTTGACCATGGGCTGAATTGGAATCACAAATTGTGCCGCCATGACATATAGGACCTGGCTAATGGAAACTCGCTGCTCGAGTGTGGTCTAGTTGCGGCACATACTCCCCGTCGGCCTCTGCCTCTGCCTCTAGTGACACCTACTCCGAGAGCAGCGCCGTCAATAACTGCAGCTCGTGTGCTCCCGTCAGTAATAGAATAGAATGATAAAAGTTCAAACTCCGGGATCAATAAGCTCGCACAATAGGAATGAACGATATGAGATTGTCCTATTAGTTCCGTAGCCTCTCGAAGATAAGTATAGACGTCTCCATATCGATCTGCAAGACTCTACTAAACTCGCTTATGACTCGTAGCACCTATGAACCTAGAGCTCTGATACTAACCTGTCACAGCCCAATTTTCCCTCCGTCGAGTTTCGTGATGGCACCTAGTCTTAAGGACCAGGTAAGCCTACTAAAATGCAGAATAACAACAATAACTAATGATAGCTAGAATTCTTCTTAGATGAGTCCCTTATACAATGAACAACTTTTCAAAACCCGGTAGTACAAGTCATAAGATCTAGAGAATTTCGCTACAACTTCTAAACAAACCATATGGAAATAAGTACAACAATGTGAATATAAAATAAGAAAGTGACTCTGAAGCATACGAACGCAGCAACAGGACTACCTTGAGTCTCATCGGCAAGAATCCGCACAGCTACTAGCGAACCATGCATGGATCTGCACAAAAAATGTGCAGATGTGTAGTATGAGCATACCACAGCGGTGCCCAATAAGTATCAAGACTAACCTCGATGGAGTAGTGACGAGGAACAGTCAAGACTCCTACTGGTCTAATAAGCAGAACAAGTATAAGTATAGAAAGGAACCGAACATGATATCTATATAAATACTAAACGATATTTCTAACAATATAGAAAATACAATAAGGAAAGAAAACAACAATTATAGTGGGAAAATCATAATAAAGCTCATAAAAATAACAAAGAAAAATACAACCCAACTCGAAATCACAATTAACGTAAGGGCAAGTCATAACTCAACAACTATGGCAACCCTCACCTTGAGTCATAACCAGCAATTATCAATCAAATAATCAAACTCTTTTCAAGTGGTAAAAATTGGTTTAAATTATACTTCCTTCAAATAAGTGTCCTTTTCAAAAGATTTTCTTTCAAAATAATGCTTCAAATATAATCTTTTCTAAAAAAAGAGAATCCTCCGAATATAAGTCACCTTGGGACACCTTATCTCATAATCATATAATACGGATCTCAATACCTAAACTCTAACACTTGGCATCTTGTGCCTTCATCACCCTTCATAATCATACTGACAACTTACGTACCCAAGAGTCATTCTCACATGAAAGGAAAATAAACAAGGGGTGCGTCTATACTCAGAAATCTAAAAGAGCCTCCTACCCGATAAAGGTGATTAATCACGTGTATGTTTGTGCAAGTGTCATAACATAGTTTGCACCAACTAGTAAGTATAAGGAATGGAACAGACAACACCTATAATGTTTACACAAGGATATAATCAATGAAAAAATCAGGTCAGAATACAATAATTTTAACAGGGGATTTCCTAGGATATCGTCCTGTAGTCCCAAATGTAAATATGTGTGCTAGGATCTCTTGGTATCCCAATGATCTCTTGGTATCCTCAATATATGTACTAGGGATCTCTTGGTATCCCGAGGATCTCTTGGTATCCTCAATATATGTATTGGGGATCTCTTGGTATCCTCAATATGTGTGCTGGGGATCTCTTGGTATCCTCAATATATGTGCTGGGGATCTCTTGGTATCCCGCACTGTAGCCAAAATCAATATATGTGCAGGGGGATCTCTCGGGTGCAGTCCCGTAGCCCCAAAAGTAAATACGTATCTCCACCAACGGAAACAATAGTCACAGCACAACAGAAGGCTCGTACAGCACCACGATACATATAACAATAGCAAAATTGACAATAATACAAGGTAAGACAAGTAATCAACTTAAGGAATGTAAACCACAAGGAAACGGTAGAACCAGCTCACAATGAATAACCACAAAAAAAAATGATGACATAAAGGGAACAGTTTAACACGGGAGAGCTAACGTATAGCGACGATCCCACAACATACAAGTCAATAACAAGGAAATCAACGTGAGCCAAGTAGTCCCAAATAAGGGTAAGTCAACAAGGATATAGGTTATCTAACTCCTTTTCATGGTTGGACAATTTCGAGGATATTCGACAAATCAACTAGGGAGAGATGATCTTTAGCTTCTATTATGACTAAACAAAGTTTAAGGAAGGATGCTAATGGTTCTCAAATAAGACAAACTGCTACGAAGAGTTAGCATGACAATAGGAGAGGCGAAATTCTTCAATTAAATCAAATATGAGACAGTTAAGCAATAAGAGTGAATCATGAAGCAATTATTTCCAATCAAGCATGTAGATGTGAAACTAGTGATTAGGAATCTCAGTCATGTCAAGAACACATTCATACACAGTGAATATAAGGATCTAATAACTCTAAAAGGCCAAAATGTTTTTCACAAATAAGTCCGAGCACGCATTTGTCACCTCGCGTACACAAACTACAGTCAATCATAGAAGACTCAAATCCTAGGGGGAAGTCCCCCACACAAGGTTAGGCAAGATACTTACCTCAAAGATGACAAACCGATACTCTAAGATGCACTTCTCGAGTGAAAAGACCTCCGGACGGCTCAAATCTAACCGAATTAATTTCAAAGCACAAATTAAACACATAAGAGACTATTCTGGATCATAAAGTCTCAATCTTGATCAAATTCTAAAAATTAGTTCAAAAGTCGACCCCTAGGCCCGAACCTTGGAACCCGACAAATTTTACAAAAACTGAATACACATTCTGGTACGAGTTCAACAATACAAAATTTATCAAATTTCGATACTATTTGGTCCCTCAAATCATAATTTTTCATATTAGATTTTTTTTCAAAACCAACTCCTTCTCCAAACCAAAACACAATTTAAATGATAAAAATAAAGAAAAATTCATAGAATATATTTAATTATAGATGAAGAATACTTACCCAATCGAATTTTGTGAAAGACCCACCAAAAATCGCCAAGAACCGAGCTCTAGAAATTAAAATGTGATGAAAATGGTAAAACCCTCGATTTTTTAATATATTCTGTCTGCCCAGGTTTTTGTGCATTGCGAACGCGGAAGGATAATCGCGTTCGCGAAGAAGGGAAACTGAAGTTGCAAAGAAAAGCCAACGCGAACGCGAGATAAGGGATGCAAACGCGGAGAGTAAAGAATAGAGGCTTACGCGAATGCGGAGGTTGTGACGCGAACACGAAGAAGAAATAGCCACCAGCCCCTTAGTGCCTAATTCTACTATGCGAACGCGAAGAAGGAGAAAGGCAAACCTTTGTGAACGCGATAGCCTAACCACGAACGCGAAGAACAATAAATTCCTCCTCCAAAATTACTCTTCGCGAACGCGGAGGAGCAGTCGCGAACGAGAGGAAGGATACCAGCTGACAGATATCGACAATTCAAAATAGGAGGAAAAGACTCCTACCCACCCAGAACACATCCGATGCCCTTGGGACCCCTTCTAAACACATAAATAGGTCACATAACCTAATACGGACTTGCTTGAGGTTACGAATCACATTAAACAATGCTAAAACAACGAATCAAACCATAAATCGAACTCATGAACTTTCAAATCTTCAAATTTCTAAACTAGTGTCGAAACCTATTAAATCAATCCGGAATGACTCCAAATTTTGCAGACAAGTCCAAAATAGCATAATGGAGCTGCTCCAACTCTCGAAATTGCATTCTGACCCCGATACCTCAAAAGTCAACTATGGGTCAAACTTCTCCATTTTCCAAACTTCAACTTTTCCAACTTTCGCCGAAATGCCTCAATTTACCCTACAGACCTCCAAATCGGAATCCGGACGCGCCTAAGTCCAAAATCACCATACAAAGCTGTTGGATTAATCAAAAATTCATTCAGGGACCGTTTACTCAAAAGTCCAACTCCGGTCAAATTTTCACTATTCAAACTTCCAAAACTAGATTCCTTCTTCCAATTTGACTCTCAACCATCCGTTAACTGAATTTCACCATGCACACAAGTCGATACTCATATTGTGAAGTTGTTCTAGACCTTATACCGCTAAACGGAGTTTAAATTCTCAAAACAACCGACCGGGTCGTTACAACTTACTAATTCAGATTCATGCCGCATAAAGTCCACTTTTTAAGGAAACATTCTTTAATAGGAATTTTTATATTCTCATGACTCAAACGCAAAAACTCTAGTAAAAAAATTCTATTTATCTCACTACACTCCTAAGAGATTACATGAGTGGTAACTATTTGCACTTCACAACCGTTTAAAAGTCTGCTTGCAAAATATTGATCAAATGATTTGCCTCTTCAAATCAAGTAAAATAACCTTTTAATTGAAAGTCTCAATTCGTATTCAAGAGAAGTTAAAAGTAAAAGCTAGTAGAATAAAGTTGGACAACAGGAATGTTAATATATTACCATGATTTGATACTTCAAAGTGTCTTTGCTTTCTAAAAATTCAACTATTTCCACTCCTTAGGAAGAAAAGAATCGTAATACTTTTCCCCCTTTCTTTTGTTTTAGCTATTTAAGTACAAAACTATGTTTTGGCTATTCCTTTTACCTTCTTCTTGTGAGTCAGGACCCTACAGTCACAAAGGACGAAACTGCACTCTTTGTCGAAAAATTATATGTATAGTATAAAATATTTATTATTAATTAAAAATAGATTTTGAATCCCGTTCAAATTTTAAACATCCTTATTGAATTTTCTAACTTCCCCACTGACAGTGACAATAACGAATGAGTTAAACTATTAACGGAAGTAGAAAAATCTCAAAAAACTGATCTTTCTTTTCCTTGTTGAATTTCTCTTCGATTAATTAATGTTTGCTATTATGTATCCTCGATACTAACGGAATCTAAATTCATGCATATACCATGAAGTTACAAAGGTTGTACCGGCTAATCACCCCTAAAGCAAAGTAGGTGCAATGAAAGAGCAAAATAATATAATACTAGTAATTTCTTCCGTCTATTTTTTTCAAACAATTTTGAGATACATACTTTCTTGCACACAAGTTTTTGAATTTGTACAACCATTATTTTCTCTCCCTCCAAGTAAACTGCTTTTTAATGAAAAAAAATCAAAAGGGTTTCACTATTAAGTTTCAAACATTTACAACCAAAGGGAAAGAAAAGCAAAAATTCCTTTCTTCAAAATAAAAGGTCACAATGATTTTGTCCAAATTGGTAAAATCACAAATTTACCCTAAAAAATCATAGCCTTCATTCCAAGCATCTTTAATTCTTTATTCCTCATAAGTTT
Organism: Nicotiana glauca; assembly: GCA_026770625.1. NCBI lineage: Eukaryota > Viridiplantae > Streptophyta > Magnoliopsida > Solanales > Solanaceae > Nicotiana > Nicotiana glauca. The sequence goes on from MU774138.1 coordinate 131,408, forward strand.
ACAACCCCCATGTAATCCAATAGTTCTCGACGCGCCACCGCTAGCGCGTATATACATCACTTTCTAAATCTAACAATAGACAGCTAAATTACATCATTTCAGTCTAATTATGATGTTCTATAGCACTAAAAAGTTAACGTTTATTTACAATAACCTACATTAACTTTGGTAAAACACCAATCTGGTCCCATATTCTTTACACGTGCGTTAGAATTCCGTTAGCGAAACGTTATTTCTCCATTCATCATGTGACGGCGACCATAACGGCGACGGCGGGGCCTTCAGTTTCTGCAAATACTCCGTTACATCAAACCCGCCTCTCTTCACTTCCTCCGTCAATTCCGTCCCATCTTTCGACGGCAAAAACGGCGGCCGTACAACTTCCGTTAATAAATCCCATTTCAGACCACGAAAAAACTCATGCTCCTTAATCTCCAACGCGCCTCTCCGATAACCCAACCGGCGCGTGGGATCTTTCTCCAGCAATTTGCCAATCAAATCCGTTAGAGCATTTCTCTTCCCAATAAACTCCGGCTCAATCATCAATATTCTCCTGAAAGTTTCCTTCTTATTTTTCCCTTTAAACGGCGTCATTCCATACAACATTTCATAACATAATACCCCTAACGCCCACCAATCTACTGCAAATTCATGCCCTTCACCTCGTACAATTTCTGGTGCAACATATTCCTCTGTACCAACAAACGAATTCGAACGTTCGTAAAACGAACTCGGATTTCGTCTACTCACGGGCGAAACACGTGCACTTTTCACTTTCCTTAGTCCATTTTTTGTCGTGGTCGCGGACCTAGAATATGTGCATGTTTTCTTCGGAAGTACAAATTTAGCAAATTGTCTGAACTTTTTGGGCTGTGTGGGTGGTGGAATATTATCGATTTCAGGATCGGAATTGAAATCTAAGGAACTGAGATTTTTTTTCAGAGTTAAGTTCTTGCAAAGATCGAAATCCGTTAAGGTAACGTGACCGGATTGTTGAATAAGAATATTCTCTGGTTTGAGATCACGATAAACAATGCCTAAAGTATGAAGATATTCAAGAGCGAGTATAATTTCAGCTAAATAAAAGCGAATAGCTGACGGTGAAAAAACATGGTCGCTTTGTTGATAACGGAGGACATTAAGGTCACCACCGGAACAATATGGTACAGCGTAGGAAAGCATGTCGGGGGTTTCGGAGAAGCCGAGGAGAGTAGGGAGGAAAGGGTGGTGGAGACGGTGGAGTACGGTGGTTTCCCACCGTGCACGGCGGTCGGAATCGGGTTTTGAGAATTTGTCGATGACTTTGAGAGCGAAAGGGGATTGGGATAATGGGTCGGTTATAGTGTTGTGGACTAAGAAAACAGTGCCCATTGCACCTTTGCCTAGTACTTTGATGGCTCGTAGGTTGTCTAAGTTTAATGGCGGAAATGGCGATGTGGGATTATCCATTGTTAGAAATGAGAGAAAGAGAATGAGAGTTTGCAAAATAGGAGAGATTATATATATATATATATATAGAAAGAAGAGCGTACGTGCGTTTTATTCAGGCGCTCGTGTGTGTGTGTGTGTTTTCGGGGATGAAAGGGGAGAGCTGGTGGAGTTGGGTTTGGTG
>MU774138.1:136041-152232 GCA_026770625.1 Nicotiana glauca
TTAGAAAAGTTTAATCTCATATACTTCTTTTGCCGATTCAATTTGTTTGGTCCTTTTCGGAGTATAAAGATCAAATTGATTTCAGACATAGATTTCTTATGTTTTTGAAATTGAATTTGCCTATTTGAAAACTAAATAAAAAACTACAGTAAGTCACAATAGTTAATAATTAAAAATATTTATAAGCGAAATATAATCAAAGAAAATCTTATTTAACTCCCCAAATAGTAAAAATATTCATTCTTTCTTAAACATGCATTCAGAGTATTTGGTTAGGGTAAAAAAGATTGTATGCTATTAAGTTACCCAAAAAATATGCAAAGCTATTTTAAATATGAAACTTGTAATCTTAAGTCAGAAATTATTTGCTACAGTACAATAGATAAATATAATTTAATGATGTAAAAAATCCTTACATTGATTGTGTATTAACTTAATACTCTAGTCAGAACTATGAGTTAATTGTTGTTTTTTGTAATTATATTAATTTCAAGAGACAATATTAATTATTTTGGATAAGTGGAGTTTCAAATTTGACAATAGGATATAATTAAAATCAAAATTATGTAGGACAATGAGCAATTTCGTAAATCGTAACTAGTTATAGACTTGATTCAATTTTGAAGTACGTTCATTGTATAGTCGTGCATAAATTTGTGTATAATTTTTTAATATTTGACTTGAAAATATGAAATGCACATAAAATAAATGAAGGCGATTAATTTAAAGGTAGAAATTAATTCTCATGATGTTATACACATTCTAAGAAAGTTCCTACAATAATACTAAAACTCTTATGTAGCTTAAATATAATATATACCATAAATTATATTTTTCATAAATCATTCATCTGACTCACTGACTGTGTGATTTTTAAATACAAAATCAATCAAACTTTTTAATTGGTGATGTTGGGTCTCATGACCTGTTAGCAATTAATATATACAGCTACTAAAACAAATTTTAAATATCTATGCACGCATGTGTATATATGTATATAGTCCTTTTTTTTAATCCTCAAATTGCATTTCAATAAAGATAATTAGATTCCAACCCCATGTTAGGGTATTTAGTATCATGAGTTGGCTTGAGGTACGCATGTTTTTTCTAGAAAGACATGAAAGAGGTACACACGTGTAAGCACAGGCGAATGCAGAAGTCGGGCTACTATTTGGTCGAATCTAGTAATTTTTGCTCAACAATGTATTTAGTATTACATAATTTATTAAATATATAAAAAAAATTAAATTTAAAATTCAATTACTAACATTTAAAACAAGTCGTTCCAAATCAAAAACCCACAAAATTGAAATCCTAACGCTGCCTTCATGTATAAGCGCTTTACATAAGAGAAAAGAGGACCATGAAATGGAAGAATTATTGATAGGGGAACTAAGGCTTTAATTGGATTGAAAAATAGAAGAAAAAAAAAGCTTTAATTGGAAACTAAAATTTGGGGAGGCTCTTTCTAAAATATATCAGTTGGAGAGATTGTAATAGTAGATGCAGCCTATGATGGCTGATAAGGTAATGAAATAATGTGAACATAAGTAGTAATATATTATATGATAGATCTATGGCGATTTAATGCGAGTTTTGTCGTCCATTCATGCTTTTATCGTTAGTAAATCGTCTTGATTTTTCTCTTGCTACCAGATGAGCTCCAACATAAAACGAATGTACTCCATGTGTCCAAATTTTTTAGAACAAATAGAATCTGAATACTCAAGTTTTGATTATAATTTAAAATAACTCCCAATTTAATTAAGTTAGCTCTGTTATAGGTCAAATAAAACCAAGATTATTCCTAACGATTAGCGAGATGCTAAACCAAAAGCTAAACAACGGATCAAGTTGTCCAATTTGGTATAATACAAGAGCAAATTTAGCCATTTCCCCTCTGTAATATCATGAGAGAAAGATATCAAGTACATTATTGCGTTGGTTAAATATTCACTAATTTATTCCCCTTAGACTCTTTTTCTTTTCTTTTATTTATTTATTTATTTTTTTTTTGCGATGGGGAAAGGGACAAAAAATTGGTTGTACGGTTATCACATGGGGCAGCCATAATCTAAGGGGACTACAAACGTGGCTTTGTGGATAACTTTTAGAGACTTGTTGGGAAGTTGTTTGCTTTTAATTTTTATAATTACTTTTGTTACCAAACAATAAAAGAAAAGAAGAGTAATGCATGAAAAAGTAGAGAGATAATTTTTATTGATTTGTGATGAATTATAATGAGATAGAAAGTTTTATTTATAAGGAGATGATGACTTAGCCACCAAGTAATAAACTCTAAAATCTCTCTAAATATAGACATTCACCATAAATAGAACTCTATTTATAGCACTCCCTCTTGAATGTCTAATCAGCATATAATGTGCCTCGTTAAAACCTTAACTAAAATAAAACAAGTGAAAAAAAATTCTAAAGAAGGAAAAAGAGTACACATATCTAACAATACGCCTTTTGATTGCCTCATTAAAAACCTTGTAAGGAAAACCCAGTGGGATAAAATCTTGTAAGAAAAAAAGAATACAACGCGTATTAACTCTCCTTGATGAGAGTATCAATTCACATCTTTAAGCATTTGCATTTCAATCTTGTGCAACATCTTCATAAGATCTTTGGTGGAGATTTGATAAACAAATCAACCATATTAACTTGAACAAATTTGTTTCACCTTTAAATCATCATCCATAATAGATGTATTGTCTTCATATAATCTTGTTGGAATCGTCAGTTCAATATCTTCACATAGAGGTGAAAACTCTTGCTATCATATTATCATGCATATAGTTATAGCAAGATATATTTGTGCACAAATTGCACTGATAATATAGTACTTCATGACCATGAATTCTATATGCTTTAAGCAATTTAAATCCTTCTGGGATTGTTAAGTCATATAAGCCGATGTGACGATCCAACCCATCGTCACGTGAGTTACCGCCCCGTTTTTCCCATATTATGTAGCTCTATGTTTCAATATCAGTATTTGAATGGATCAGATAACATTGAATTGGTTTTAGTTGGAAATGAGGCACTTAGCCTCTTAGAAGGAAACTTATTTTGGAAAAGTCAAGCGGAAGTTGACAATGTAGTTAGAGGGCTCGAATGTAAATTCCAGTGATTCGGTTAGCTTCGGGGGATGCTTTGTGACTTAGGAGTGCGATCGAAATTGAATTTGGAGGTCCGGTGTAGAATTAGGCTTGAATTGACGAAGTTTGAATTTTGACAAATTTCGGTTGATAGGTGAGATTTTGATCCAAGGGTCGGAATGGAATTCCGAGAGTTGCAGTAACTTCGTTAGGTGATTTTGGATATGTCTGCAAAGTTTCAGGTCATTCGAACGTCGTTTGGTCAGGTTTTTGATTGAATGTGTATTGCGGAAGTTTTGAAGAAAACTAGGCTTGAATTCGATGTGATTCAATGGTTTTAGCATTGATTGACGTGTTTTGAGGATTGGAACAAGTTTGAATAAGGTTTTAGGATGTATTGGTGCTTTTGGTTGAGGTCTCGGGGGCCTCGGGGTGATTTCGGATGGTTAAACGGAAATTTTGGAAGCATGCAACAGGTCTGATCTTCTGGCTTCTGGTATTTTCGCATCTGCGAAAAAGGAGCCGCAGGAGCGGTTCCACAGATGCGGCTATGGGGTCGCAAAAGCGGTCTTTAAGGGCCTGGTATATTCAGCAGAAGCGGAAATCTGCTCGTAAAAGCGGACACCACAAAAGCGGATTTTGATCGCAGAGGCGGTCCTGGGGAAAATAGTGAAGACCGCATAAGCGGTCATGGTGATCGCAGAAGGGGCAACCGCAGGTGCAGTTTAAGACCACATAAGCGGTCATTTGGTCGCGTGTGTGGGACCGCATGTGCGGTTAATTGAACGCATAAGCGGAAAACGACCTGGAATTAAAGTGAACAGTGTTCACGAATTGGAAAAGGGAAGGAAAATATTTTAGACTTCGGCTTAGGCGATTCTTGGGCGATTTTGGAGAGAATTCAAAGGGGTTTCATCAGGTAAGAATTATTGGACTCGGATTATATTATTATGGTATAAAAACATGGATTAATCACTGAATTTCAAGGAATTAAGGGTTAAAAATGGAGGTTAGGGCTTGAAACTTAAGAGGGTTTGAATTGATGATTTGAGGGGCCAAATGGACTCCGATTCTTGTTTATTTTATATGTACGGACTCGTGGCGAGATGAGGATTCTGGTGATATAAATTTCATAATTTTTCGAGAAGTAGGCCCAGGGCTCGGGTTTTGCCAACTTCGTATTTTTGGGTGTTTTTCGAGTTCTTTCAATTGGGTTATATCCCATTAGCCTATTGTAATGTATTCGTTGTGGTTTTGATCAGATTCGACGCGCGAGGAGGCGGATTCGAGAAGAAAAGGCATTGCGGACTAGTCTTGTGGCCGGCTTGAGGTGAGTAATAGATGTAGATGATGACCTGAGGGTTTGAAACCCCGGTATATCACACTGTGATGCTATATTGAGGCGAGACACGTACTCTACGGCGAGTGCGGGGTCATTTGTGATTGGGGACTATGGCTTAGTCCGACCGAGTGTTATTCATTCTGTGTTATTGGTTAGAAATTGGTTGGTAAACATCCTACTTGGATTATTGTGAGTATATTTGGGCTGTATGCCGACTATTTGGATCCCTTAGGGATTATTATTACTATTTTCATGATGTTTAGCATGTTTTCATGATATCAGTCCTCAGTTAAATATTGTCTCAAAATGACTAGCAAATTTCTAAGGTTTTAAACACTACATCTATAATTTCTGATAATTGGAACTGAAAATGGTAAGTTTGAGTGTGCCCGTGTGACTTGTATGCATATAACTGGACTGATTGTGGATCGGGCTGCACGCCGCAGCGAATATTACGATGATATTGTGCTTGAGTTGTAGCAGCCCCTCCGGAGTCTGAACCCCCACAGTGAGCGCGGGTACCCAAATAGATCGGGCTGCGCGCCGCAGCGGTCATGTGCATTGCATTGCATTCGTGCATAGATGTCTATCTGCTTTGCCTGTTATTACCTGATGTAGTTCAACCGTTAAACGTGTAGAATTATTGGTTATATCTTTGCGTTGTTATATTTTGGTATTTCTTACTGTCAGCCATTATATATATCTATTACCACTGAGTTGGAAGTACTCACTTTACTCACTGCACCATGTGTGCAGATTTAGGTGTTCCGGGAGCTTAGTTGAGCTGTTTGTTGCTTCCAGAGCTTTCAGGAGTTGTCGAGGTAGCTGCCTGATGTCCGCAGGACCCGGCTCCTCCCCTATCCCTTTTATCTTTCTGCATTTTAGAACATCAGTATTACTGAGGATTTATTTTTACTCTATGTTATTAGAGGCTCTAGACTCATGACCCCGGGTCTTTTGGGAGTTTTATTGGTGTTATCATGATTTTCAGTATTGTCCCTATCTATCAGTTGAATCATTAAGCCTTGTTAACTGTTATAAATAATTAATTAATCGGTATTGAGCTTCATGCTCGAATTGGGGGTGTTAGTTGGTCGGGCTTGCCTAGCAATTGTTATTGGGCGTCATCACGACCGGGATTGGGGTCGTGACAGCCATATAATAGACTTTAGGTGCATATCAAGTTTTCATATCATACTAGACATATAAGAAATCGAAAACTGATTGCACATACCATTGAATTTATACTTTTCAAGTGTTTGAGCTGCAGGTCCAAAACTACTTATCTTTCATATGAAACCAAATTCTACTCGAATTATTTCTCCAGACTTAAGATCCTCATATATATTTAGCGTTATTATACATGTCGTCGACAAACATTTTATATCCGTTCCAACCACCTTGTTTTTCATAAAGACATAACATAGAGATCTCTTCATTCATATATTCAGTTACCTGAATCTCTCGTGAAATGTTATGAAATGTTATGTCATATGATCTTCTAGATCACTTGCCTCCTTTATTATGATCATTTTGATCATTTGCTCATCTCCTTTATGAAGAAGTTTATCTGAAACCGATTTGTCTATACGGTTCAAGCGTACCATAGACTTTGTCCTTCTAGGACTTAATAAGAGCATTTGCAATGAGAATATAGTTACTTTCTTTGGTCCAGCAAATGCGTCTGGCATGCTTTGCAATCTATTGCAAATCAATTATCCTTTTAAGAACTTCAAGTTCGTATTATCTTATTCGATGATCTAGATGTACAAATGATAATTTATTACACGTAACTTTTTCTCAACTGTTTATTATGTCTCCCCCTCATGTTAGAAAAACCAACTTGCTACCTCAACTTTGAGAATCCATCTTTGTGTGTTATGGTGTTAATCAAAATATACACCGTACATCAATAACAATAAGATGAAAATTATTTGGTTCCTGACCCTAAACCACTTGTAAGGGGAGAATGTAATATACTTTTGTATATAACATATATCGAACAGATATAGATAACTTTGTTATCATAAGAAATAGTTTAGCTATTAAGTGGAGTCACTCAATAAATTATTTTGCTAAACCAACTGTGATATAAGCCAACCTATCAAGATAAACTGTCTTGAATGGAAAATATGGAAATTATGCTCGAAATTAAATTATTGAGCAAGTTAGCTCGCAAAACACCACGTTGCGGTTATTAATAATCGCATATGTAACCATATCATAGATGCATCTTATGTGATATACATAGCAGGTGAATGGGCCCATATTCACCTTTGATATTTCCGGCATTCATGGGATTCAATCCCAATTTTAGTAGGTATATTAATTAATGAGAACATGCAACATAGGAGAATCCATAAAGAACTTTCTAGTTCTTTAATATTTACCCATGTGAGTTCTCTTTTATTTTTGCACATCATACTTAAATTGATATGGGTAAACCAATTATGCAAACTGAATAAATTATCAATATTGATAAACTTTAGATTTACACCATGACGCGTGCAATTATCAATAAACTCCAAGTTTATTATGATATGAGTTTTTATATCAATAAACATCCACTTTATTGTAATATTCTTTTATTTGTATAGTACAAACTGAAGAATAAAGCGGGTAGCTTTTCACATATATATTACCCCGCTACAAGTTGTAGTAATAGAAGATATTAAATCTTTCCTTTATTTATAGTCTCAGTATGACCAACCGCTTTCGCGAATACTTTAGAAACTGAATAAGTTTCTTTGAGGCTTACTATACACAATACCTTATTAGTAATCAATTGTGTTTCTCCAAAATAATATAATTGGCTCTTGCAGAGTTCTTAATTAATTTTGTAGTATCACATATTTATCAACATCTATATGGTGAATATCTCTTTTAAAGATAAAGTTATACCATTATAGTCATGGTCAAAATTATACGCAAGATATGTTTCTTGCATTAATGTTATTCTTTAATAATCACATTACCAAAATATTTTGGCATACAATAGGTACGTGATCAATGACCATTCATGCCATAATAACGACATTGTTTTCTTATATCATCTCAAACCTCCTTTTAGATGTGAGCGTGGTATATTCACTATCATTGTAGCACATTTATATTCTTCCAAGAATGAATATGTATTCATAAATCAGATATTTTCACATTCACATCATGAATAGGCCATAGTCATCTGTATGTACTTTACGAATTCTTATGTCAAATCGATGACAAACATTAACTTCATAGAGTGAAGACTTATTTTGAGAATCCTTATTATTCTCATTACCACGATAATGACGATTATAATTTCATCTATTACAACGTCCACATCCATTCATACCTTTATGGTAATAATTTTGTCTTCTTCCAGACTTATTGCATATTGCTATCATATTTTTTTAAGGGAATGAGAATAGAGCAAATTCAATGGGACGGGTTTCCACTTCTTGTGCTCATAATTATACATGAATTTGATCATATCAAGACATAGAAATTTTACCACTTCAGGTGGTTATAATTTCTTACAAACTCCATTAGAGTTATTGTGACGACCCAAAGGATCATCACCGATTTTCTCCCTTTTTCTATGCTTCTGAGGCCTTGAAAACCTCATTTTTAGTCGCCTCTATCAAACCTCCTTTTTACCTACACCCGCAAGAGCGCAAAGGAGTTTTTTCACTTAAAGGACAATCGGAACGGGATTTATTATTAAATTTCAGAGTCTCCACTTGGGAGATTAATGGTGTCCCAAGTCACTGGTTGAATGCCGAACCGAGGAAAATATGACTCTGTTAACAGTCCGCGAACCAGAAATCCGAGTAAGGAATTCTGTTAACCCGGGAGAAGGTGTTATGCATTCCCGGGTTCCGTGGTTCTAGCACGGTCGCTCAACTGTCATGTTTAGCTTATTTATCTAATTTCAAAATATGTTCTAACTTATGTGCCTTTTATTAGTAATCCGCTTTTATTTTTATTTTAATAAGAATTGCAATGTCGTGAAATGCGTCTCGAACCACGTCGCACCAGTGCACCCGTGGTTGTCAACACATTTTGACTCCGTTGAGATTTGAATTTGGGTCACATAAATGTGCACCCGAATTTTAGGAAGGTAAATTTATTAGAACCGTGCCTAAAGAGACTAGCGTGTTATTATCTTTTGGGAAGGCCGTAAAATTCACTAAAAGGCCTATCCCGAAGTCTATGTAATTTAGTATAACAATTATTGAGGGCCCCGTAATTTTGTATTTTATTGGGCGAGGCTCGTATCATTTTATTTTTAAAAAGGCAAGCCTAAAAGCAACTACGATTTTCTATTTTTGTTTTGTCTCTAAAAGAAAAGAAAAGGTCCTAATTAATTAATATTAAAGTTCGGGCTTCAAATTTAAGTCCGGACCCAAACAAAAGGAAGAACCTTTTAATTTGAACCCGCTAGCTAACTCAAAACCCAAACTTGTCATTTTAAAAAAACTAACGAATCAGTTGTTATTTCAATCCTGGCCCAAAGAGCCCAAACCACACGTCCTGGCGGAAACCCCAATAATCCCAAACTGGGCCTGAGATTAAACCAAGTCCAAAACTGGCCAGTCCGTGTGGGAGCTATGGAAGGATCGAATCCCCAAAGGGCAATCCAACGAATTGCTAAATCGTCTGCCTAACTTCATCTCACTCTCGTGAATGAGCTCCACTTTCTTGACAAAAAGAGATGAATATGCACCTACTTCAATCAATTAAATTTCAATCATTTGAGATTCATTTCATGCACATATTATTATTTTGGATTACATATTCACGCGTCCAAACTAATGAACCATTGCCAGCACTTTGAGAGGTTACTAATTAAACTGATCTTAACACAAACACTCAGAAACAATCCTTTCCCTATCAGTTGATCAAATGCTACCTGAATTAACAATTAATACGAGAACTAACACGTCACAGTACATACTAATTTAACAGTCCAACAGGCTGATTTTAATTAAGGAAATCGAACACTAAATGCTAATGCGCGTAGTAACATAAGCTGTAACCCATATCTACTACACAGTCTAATTTTCAGCCTTAATTATGTCATCCCAACCATTACAGTCCAGTTTTCAGTTTTAACAATAATTGGAGCAGTTCTATATAATCAGAGCTTTACGACACTCAACTACTATACTCAAATTCTAATTAAACTCGGCTATGAACGCGTGTGAACAAGGAAATAACAATGGACAGTAGTATCAATCAGAATGCCAAGCTAAAGCCATTTCCATTTCATCTCTTGAATCAAACATACATTCAGGGATTCAGAACTTGTACCTGGGATTTAAACAACAAGAGAAAGGTGATCAGCAGTAATTGATGTCACAACAACAAATCGAAGCTAAGTTCACAGCTCAATATTCAACATCAAATCATTCCAAAATCGAATTTTGAAAACACATCATCCATAAGCAATCGAGTGAACTTGACTAAACCCAATCAACAGGCAATTAAATCTAGCAATCAAACACAAACATCCAGTGAGATGCCAGTTAACTCGACTAAACAGATTCAATTCAAATTGACTCCAAATCCTATCAAACTCCAAATATCAAATAGAAGTAAAAGGGATTCGAACTATTTTTTTTTTTTGGTTTTTGAAGTGAGCTAACAGTTGAACTCACACTAGAATTGAACTAGAGAGAAGCAATCAAACAATATTTGTTGGATTTTTCTATATTCCTATTATTTTTGGCTTTTAAATGTTAAATAATCTATTTCAGATCTGAAGAGTTGAGAGAATGCTTTTGGGGGGAACTTTTGGGCTCTCAAAATTTGTCCCCCAAGGCAGAATGTGCATGCCTTTATATAAGCAGGAATGAGGAGGGATCTAGAACTATTTTTCATTCATTTCTCCCCCTAAATTAGCCTCCTACCCTTCCCCAAATAAAACCTGACCTTTTCCCTCACATGTGACTTCCCTTGTATATTAGAACCTTCTAGGAAGTTCCTTTTTCAGTTATTGCTAGATTTTTTTCAACTAAAGTCTATACTACCCTTAAATTTAACTTGAAATTACAAATCCTATACTAGTTGAACCCAACCCCTTCTTCCCTGATTAAAACTATCAACTACAACTCAATTGACATCAACCATATGATTAATTCAACTACTGAGATCAATGAAACAAAACCATATAGATTCTAAACAAAATTAAACTAACATCAAAACAAGATTAACCAAAAATCAAAGCTAACAAAAATCAGAAACGAAAACTTATGGAATCAAACATGATCAAACTAGGAAGAAAAACTTATTGTACCATGAATTAAAGCTAACTTAATATGAACACTAAGAACATGACTGACTTATGGACTAAAATCAGCATAAACCCTATGAACATAATGCAAATTAATCATGAATAGCAACAATCTGATTGATCTTAATCGGTAACTCAAAGAAATAGGAAAGGAAAAAAAATTAAAGAGATACCTAAATTGAAAGAAAACCTGGCCATCCTACGAGCTCGAATCCAAACTCGACCTTCTGATTCCGTCTCCAAATAACATTAATCCTTTATTCTTAGCGAGTAACGTTATTAAGAGATGGAACCATACCAAAACCTCCAAGGAAAAGCGGAACAAAAGCCTTGCATGCCCGAGTCTCAAATTAGACTTTTCTGATTCAAAATTCAACGGAGTTGCATGACATTCGAGGGATAAGGACGATAACATCAAGATAAGGGAGGGGCAGTGACCCTAGGGTGTTAATTTGGTGGGATATGGACACGGGCTCCACCGTGCACGGTGATGGCGGCGCTAGGGTTTGCTTTATTCGGGGAGTTTGGTTGAGATTTGGAGGAAATCAATGGCGGATATGGAACGAGGAGGTGAAGGAGATGACATGGTGTAAATTTAAGGGTCGTTGGACATCGGCTGCCGCCTTGAGGCGATTTTCGGCGGCGGCATGAAGTAGAGCCGCCGGAGACAATGAGTACGAGGAAGGGAGACTGGTCTCTAGGTTTTTGAGACAATTTTTTTAAATGGGGGGATTGAACCTAAGCCGTTAGATTAAGGAGATGGATGGCTGAGATCTATCATGCTTAAAACGGGGTCGTTTAGTGGCTTAGTAAACCGGACCGAATGGATGGACTAAATTGGGCCTTAGGGCACAGGTTGATTTATGTTTTGGGCTGGGATAACATTAAGCCTAAACGCAGCCCTTTTCTTTATTTCAATTGTTTTTGCCTTTTTTCCTTTGCATTTTGTTTCCTTTTCTTTTGTTTTTTTTATTTTGTATTTTTATTTATTTTCCTAATTTTATAAATGTGCAAAAAATTAAAATAAAGTCCTAATGTATTCCAAAGTTAAACTAATTACCTTTTAAAACTATTTTTTGGCGAATTCACAATTAAAACAATAGAATGAACTATTTTTTATTATTTTTTTCATATTTTATTCTAAAACAAATTAATCCCTAATTAATACTAAAATGTGAAACTAAATACAAATGCAAACGTATTTTTGTATTTTTTCATATGAATTAAAATGCACAAATAAAATGCGAACAATTAACAGAAAGTAACACAAAATTCACAAAATTACAAAATAATGAAAGAAATCATTTTGTTTGGAATTTTTGGGAATAATTCATATATAGGGCAAAAATCACGTGCACACAGTTGCCCCTCTTTGCTCGGGAACACGCAGAGTTCTTGGGCAAAGATAAGTGAGCGGAAACGAGCGATTTTTGCCCATTTGAATATTCTGTGTGAAGAATTTTTGAAAGAGTTGACCTCACCTTGCTTCGGAGGTTGCCTACATATCTCGGGCTAAACAGGAATCAGGTTAGTGTAGTTCGGAAGTGTCTGGTAGCTGGGACTACCTGGAGCTGTGATCTCATTAATGTTGTTGCTGCTACTGCTTGCTGACCTCCTTATTACACCGTGGTAAAACAAAAGAAACTAGCCTAAGCTATGATCTATGAGTTACAAAAGATCCTATCTATGTCTTCAAACTTGCTCTTGTGTTGCCTTGAACTTGTATCTTGTATTCTTCCGATGGGATTCTTGTTGTTACCTTGAATTGTGACTGGCGATGTTTTGCCATTCCTCCGAATGATGCTTGATTGCTGCAATTTAAAATATGTGCCTCTATTCTCCAGGCGGGCTCCTGGTTGCTGACGCTTGAGAAGTATTCCCTTGTTCTCCAGATGGACTCCTGACTGCAACAAAATAAACAAACAAAAAAATTTTCTGCCCTAGTTTGGTGGCTGGGTGCATCATGTTATCCAATATCAAAATTAAAAGCTAAAGTTTGAATTGTACTTCCCTTGTTCTCCAGTTGGGCTCCTGACTGCTGAGGCTTGAAAAGTATTCCCTTGTTCTCCAGGTGGGCTCCTGACTGCAACAAAATAAACAAACAAAGAAAATTTTCTGCCCCAGTTTGGGGCTAGACAGACTTGTGAGTTGTTACCTAAGCTATTGATACGATGGTGAGAGCAAAACTAAAGACTTGATTGGCATGTACGTCCCTTGTGAGTAAAACTATTTGACTAAGATTTTTATTCTAGGAGAAAATTTATCAGACTAGGTTTTCTGTTATCTTAGGACAAGGATTCATCAGGCTAAGATTTAGATCCTAGGAGAAAGTTCATCAGACTAGGTTTGCCATCTAGGAGAAAGATTCATCAGACTAAGATGTCAACCTTAGGAGAAGATTCATCAGACTAAGGTTTTGACTCTAGGAGAAGATTCATCAGACTAGATCCAGTTTTGGTTATCTTAGGAGAAAGGTTCGTCAAACTAAGATTTTGACTCTAGAAGAAGATTCATCAGACTAGGTCTCTTGTTATCTTAGGAGAAAGATTCATCAGACTAAGATTTTGACTCAAGGAGAAGATTCATCAGACTAGGTCTTTTGTTATCTTAGGAGAAAGGTTCATCAGACTAAGATTTTGACTCTAGGAGAAGATTCATCAGACTAGGTCTTTTGTTATCTGAGGAGAAAGGTTCATCAGACTAAGATTTTGACTCTAGGAGAAGATTCATCAGACTAGGTCTTTTGTTATCTTAGAAAAAAGATTCATCAGACTAAGATGTTGATCCTAGGAGAAGGTTCATCAGACTAGGTCTATTTTTGGTTATCTTAGGAGAGAGATTCATCAGACTAAGATTTGATTTGGCGAAAGCTCCATCAGACTAGGCCTTTTATCCTAGGAGGAAAAATGTGGGAAGCAATGGCAGTATTTTGTGCACAAGACAGGCAAGGGCAAAGATTTTGAGAAACTTCCCTTTTGTCGGCTCTCGTCGTCTTCCCTTTTCTTTTCTTTTTGTTTTCTTCCGACTTTCTTGCACTGCGATGTTCCTGTTTCAAACAGAGAAACCTTGTGAGTTTAAAATGTGGTGGTTGGTTTGTGGTCTTGAACTTTGAGGGCGGCCCGATATCCTCTATTTTTGCATTGCATGAACTATCATCTCCCCAATCCTTATATTTCATATGAATCCCGTAGTATGTCTATTGCCCCCACTTCGGGTATATGATGTTCTTTCTTGGCTTAACCACTGGCTTCGTCCTTGAGTTTATTGTTCCTTCACTCACCATGATAACTGATTCCCACTCGAAAATTTTGCTTGTTTATTGACGAACCACTTTCTTTGCTACCCTTGACACGGAGAATACCTCTGATCCATTCACCAAAATACCCTCCATCTGTTGCATTGTTCCTGAATTGATACGTTCCAAACCCTTGTATTTTACATGAATCCCAAAGCATGTTGATTGCGGCCGACTCATTGTGCCTGCTGTTTTCTCCTGACTTGACGCCTTGATGTGTTCACCAGATCCTGTTTTGTTTAATTAGAAAGCTTGGTGGCAGATTTTGAAGTCATTTCTCACTTGTTTTGAACAACCGACTCAGGACGAGGGAGTAAAACAAGGTGGGAGGAATAGAGTAAAGGGTAATGGAAGGAGACGATTCCTAACAAGAAACCTACAGAGTAGCAACCCATCGGATGTGGATACCGACTCTAACGACCTTGACATGCACCTGCAGCCTACTCTGTTTAGCAATTCTGATGTTCGGCTCTTGTTGTACCTTTTGCCATGAAATTGGGCTTCGATGCTCCGCTTGCTTGATCTGATTCACCATCCTTAGTTGACTTGTGGTTCCTGAAGGGTTTTCACCATCAAGCCTCTCTCATTTTGGTTTTTCTCTCAAATTACTGTCGCCTTATGGTGCCCGTGAAGGTTTTCACCAATAAGACTCTCTTCTTTTGATTTCTCTCATCTTTCATTGCCTTGGGGTATCCGTGAAGGAATTCATCAACAAGACTCTCTCATTTTCATTATTTTTCTTCTTGTACCGGAGTGTTTGCTTCTTGTACCGGAGTGTGGCCCCTGACATAGTTCACCTCTACTTGCTTGACTTGGCATTTCTTGAAGACTGATCAGAAGGTCTTTCTTTGGACCGTAATGCAGGCTTTTGGATGGGGTTAGAAAGCAAGGGTATTAAAGGCTAAAAACAATTTCATCATGGGCTCAAAATTACAACTTTCGAAATCGGATTTACCACAACAATCACAACTTTTGCCCCAGTTTCTTTCTTGGGGACTTTTGGATTTTTATTTTGGTGTGACTGAACCTCAGAGAGAGGCTGCCTACGTACCCTTTCGGGATCAAGTCAAACGTAGTTCAGGCGACTACTTTTGTTGTTGCGATCTTTCTTCCACTTTTATTTTCCTTTATTTTCATTCTTTTCCTTTCCTTCTCTTTTCTTTTCTTTTCCTTTCTTTTCTCTTTTTGCTTTTTCTTTTCTTTTCTTTCTTTTTCTTTTCTTTTTTTGCTTTTTCTTTTCTTTTCTCTTCTTTTCTTTTCTTTCTTTTTCTTCTCTCTTCTTTTCTTTCACTTTCCTTTCACAATTTTTCTGTTGTTTCTCCTCTTACTTCCCCATTCGAGCTTGCAGGTCTTATTATTGATTCCGAAAGAGGGATATGCAAGAAAATAATCGAGGCTCAAAGGGGTAACAAAAGATAAAGTGTTTGGATAGCAGAATAAAATGCCTTTGTCATTCCAATCTCCAAAACATACAAAGTACAAACTACACAGTTAAACAAGCTGAGGAAAACACACATAACACCTTTTGATTGACTCACATATTTGCCTTCTGTATTTGTCAATTACCTAGCACCATTGGACAACAATCTCGGTACCACGCACGTTCCTTGTAGATTTGGGGCGAACTTTCCTTGGCTTCAAACCGATGCGGCATGATACATTTCAACAATATTTTTTTATGTTCTATCTGCCCCCAGTTTCACTTGATTTGGGCTCAAAGTGATCTCAAAATGCCTTTACTTATTTCCCTTGAATGTCATTACCTCTTCAACATTGTTTCATTACTAAATTGACTGTTAAAAACCAGGCTGAGAATTATGCGTGCATGTCATGTCACTAGAACCAGCATGAAAGAATTGTAACAGGAGAAGGGAACTAAATAAATTGACTAGAAATGGTGGGAAACAGAGAATTGCATTAGACTGACGGTGATAGGGTTGAAACAATAGAACAAGCAAACTAAACTAGTTACAGCCCTAGACGGCACTAAACAAGCTATTATAACTAAACAAAGCAAAGTGAAAAGATAGAAGGGTTTGAGTCACCAGACAATATCCGGATTACAACCCTGAAAATGACCCGGAAAATAGAAATGACAACAAAATAAACCACCAAAACTCCACTCTAGCTAACCAAGAGATGGAGCGTCTTTCCAACCACATAACTCGACACC
>MU774138.1:163233-175716 GCA_026770625.1 Nicotiana glauca
GGGGGGGGGGGGGGATTGAACCTGGGCCGTTAGATTAAGGATATGGACGGATGAGATCTATCATGCCTAAAACGGGGCCGTTTAGTGGCTCAGTAAATCGGATCGGGTGGAGGGACTAAATTAGGCCTTGGGGCACAGGTTGATTTATGTTTTGGGCTAGGATAACATTAAGCCCAAACGCATCCCTTTTCTTTATTTCAATTGTTTTTGCCTTTTTTCCTTTGCATTTTGTTTCCTTTTCTTTTGTTTTTTTTCATTTTGTATTTTTATTTATTTTTCTAATTTTATAATTGCGCAAAAAATTAAAATAAAGTCCTAATGTATTCCAATTCTAAACTAATTACCTTCTAAAATTATTTTGTGACGAATTCACAATTAAAACAATAGAATGAACTATTTTTTATTATTTTCTTCATATTTTGTTCTAAAATAAATTAATACCAAATTAATACTAAAATGTGCAACTAAATGCAAATGCAAACGTATTTTTGTATTTTTTCATATGAATTAAAATGTACAAATAAAATACAAACAGTTAACAGAAAGTAACACAAAATTCACAAAATTGCAAAATAATGAAAGAAATCATTTTGTTTTGAATTTTTGGGAATAATTCATATATAGTGCAAAAATTACATGCTCACAGCCTCGATTTGTGTACGCTGTCCGATCGCGTAGCCGAAAAGCTTAAATATGAATTCTATGTGAAAAATAATGAATTTTGATATTAATATGATTAAAGTTGACTTTGGTCAATATTTTGGGTAAACAGATCGGGACCCGTGATTGGATGGTCCTGAAGGGTCCGTAAAAAAATATGGGACTCGGGCGTATACCCGGAATCGAAAATTCGAGATCCCGAGCCCGAGAAATGAATTTTTAAAAGAAATTGTTTTTCTGGAATTTATACGGAAATTTGAAATGAAAATGGATTAGAAAGCATTGGTATCGGGCCCGTATTTTGGTTCTGGCATTCGGTACAGGTCTTATATGTAGTTTAAGCGCTTCCTGTGAAATTTGGTTGAAATCGGACGTCATTTGACGTGTTTCGAACCTCAATATCTAAAAATGAAAGTTTATGAGGTTTGATGAAAAAGTGATGATTTTGAGGTTTGATTCCTCGTTTATGATGTTATTTTGGAGATTTGATCGTACGATTAAGTTCGTAGGGTATTTTTAAGTTAGTGTGTGTGTTTGGTTAGGAGCCCTGAGGGCTCGGGAGTGTTTCAGAGGTGGTTCGGGGTGCTTTGAACTTAGAAAAAGTTGCAGAAAAAATCTGATATTTTTGCCCAGGGATTTCCTTTTTCGCGATCGCACTCTTACCATCGCGTTCGCATAGCTTCGTGTCCTTCTTTCTTCGCTTTCGCATTCGAGCCCTCGCGAATGCGTAAGGTTATTTGACCATGAGGGCCCAACTTCACTTTCTTCTTCGCGTTCGCGTGAATACCACCGCGATCGCGAAGCTCTGCTGTTTCCTTCCCCACGTTCGCGTTAGGGTCCACGTGTTCGCGTAGACCAATACCAGGACCCCAGCCTTTTTCCTTCTACATGTTCGCGTCTTACCATCCGCGTTCGCGATGCCCTTTCTGATAACCCTTCGCGAACGCGATCCACTTCCTGCGAATGCGAAGGGTATTTTTGCCTAGTGATTTTAAAAGCTAAAAACAGAACCGTGACGGGTTTTATTCAAAAATTCACACGAGCTCTTCTTCTCCACAGACCCTAGGCAACTTGTAGAGCGATTCTTCACCAAATCTTCTTGGGTAAATATTATCTAACTCGTTTTCTTCATTTTCTATCATCATCCATGCCTAGGCTTAAAACATGTAATCGAGGGTTGAAATTGGGTAGAGTTAGGGCTTTTCGATTTTCTTTGATTTAGACCTCGTTTTGGGGTCGGATTTGAAAACAAATTGTATATTCGGGCTTGTGGGGGAATGAGTGATATGGAATTGGTTCGAACCTTGTGTTTTAACCAAGCGGGCCCGGCGTCGATTTTTGGAATTTTTGGAAGAAAGGTTGGGAATCTATATTTAGGCATTGGGATTGATTTATTTAGCTATTATTGATATTATAAATTCGTTATTTCATAGATTCGATTGAGTTGGAGCCGAATTCGAGAGGGAGAGCGGTCGTTGTGGATTGATTTTAGCTGTGGAAGTTCAGGTAAGTGTTTGGTCTAACTTTGGATTGAGGGAATAGGAGTGGAGTCTTATATGCTAATTGTTAATTATCGAGTACGGTGTATATGCATGGTGACGAGTATCTATACACTGGTGTCTAGCATGATCGTGTGTCCTTATATTGAGATTATCCTGAATTTGTTGTGATTCTTCCATGCTTATTTGATTAGTTCTATATACTGTAAAGAGCATGAGACAGAGATTATGATTACTAAACTCCGTGGAGCGTTGGTTCGAGTTGTGTTACGGATTGAGATGATATATGATATGAAATGGCTCTTTAGAGCGATGGCTCGAATGAAAGTGTATTATAAGTGAGAAGTGTAAGAAAAAGAAAGAGTTGATGGTTACTCCCTTACCGGGACGTGTTATTGGTTTTGTTGACTTTTCTATCCCTTGTCGGGATTTAGTTGTGTTGTTATATTCCCTTGCCGGGATTTAGTTGTGTTGTTATATTCCCTTGCCGGGATTTCTGTCACTAGTTGTTACTCCCTTACCCCTTAATTGTGGTTGTTGACTGGGTAAGGCTTGTTATTATATATGGGTCGGGTTGCACGCCGCAACATTGATAATTTTGGATCGGGTTGCACGCCGCAACAACACTGTATACTTATGGGTCGGGTTGCACGCCGCAACATTGGTGATTGAGGATCGAGTTGCATGCCACAACAGTATTGTTTTGTGATCGGATCGGGTTGCGCGCCACAACAAATTATAGCTTAAGTGTGCTTATTCCGGATTTAAGTTTCTGTGGCTATTCTATCCCTAAGTTTAGACTTCTTGATTTAACTGTTTCCTCCCCACAGCATGTCTCCCCCTCCTTTTATAAACTGCTTATTTCCTGTTGATTTTTTGCAATATATTTCATAACTGCATAGGTTTATTTGGTAGTCTGGTCTAGCCTCGTCACTACTTCGCTGGGGTTAGGCTAGGCACTTACCAGCACATGGGGTCGGTTGCGTTGATGCTACACTCTGTGCATATTTTTGCATAGATAACAGTACTAGAGCAGCAATTTTTGGACATCAGTAGGAGCGTTGAGAGCTGACTTCAGTCCAAAAATCCCGAGGTAGCCTTGCTGACGTCCGCATGGACCGGAGTTTTTTCTATCTTTATTTCGTTTGTTGTCCTTGTACCGGAACAAACAATATTGTATTTTATTCAGACTCTGTTTTTAGTATTCTATAGATGTTCGTGAGTTAGTGACTCTAGTTCTGGGTAGAGTTTGTGATTGAACTTCCGCATTTGATTTTAGTTATTTATATTTAAGACTTCCGCTTTATCATATTATATTTTTTTTCATTACATGGTCAAAAATTACTAAATAAAGTAAATTGAGTTGGCTTGCCTAGCTCCTATTAGTAGGCGCCATCACGACTCCTGAGGGTGGGAAATTCGGGTCGTGACAAGTTGGTATCAGAGCACTAGGTTACATAGGTCTCACGACTCATGGACAAACTTAGTAGAGTCTGAGGGATCGGTACGATGACGTCTGTATTTACCCCCCAGAGGCCACGAAGTTAGGAAAATTCCACTTTTGTTATTTCTTGTCGTGCAATTCTGTTTCTCAAATATTGGTTGTCTTTCTACTCTGTTCTTTTGCAAATGGCAAGAACACGTGCTTCCTATCCTATCACGCAATAGCTCGAGCCCCCATAGCAGCTCCTACGAGGGGCAGAGGGCGAGGGCGAGGGCGAGGCTGTGCCAGAGGCCGAGGCAGGGGCAGAGCTCAGCCCCGGGCAGCTGTCCCAGAGGTGGAGCCTCATGCTGATTATGATGAGCAGGTTCCAGCCCCAACAGCTCCGGTGGGCCCAGCTCAGGTCCCAGAGCGGTTCATAGCCACCCCAGTTCTTCAGGACGCTTTGGTCAGATTTGTAGGCTTTGTGGAGAGCTTCTCTCGAGCAGGTTTGCTTCCAGTAGCACCAGCTACTTCTCAGGATGGAGGAGGAGTTCAGACTCCTGCTACACGTACTTTGGAGCACGTAGCTCCCCAGGCTCAGGTTCCAGTGGTTCAGCCAGCTGTGTCAGTTCAGTCGGGTATTGTGACTCAGACCTGCGATGGAGCGGCTATGTCCGCAGATGCTTTGTGGAGGCTGGATAGGTTCACCAAGCTCTTCACCACCATATTTAGCGGTGCTTCTACAGAGGACCCCCAAGATTTCTTATATAGCTTCCATGAGGTTCTTCGTACTATGGGTATTGTGTAGACCAATGGAGTCAACTTTGCCACCTTTCGTCTAGCAGGCCAGCAGGGTCGGCATCCTTAACTTGGGACTAGTTTGCAGAGTTGTTTTTGGACAAGTTTCTCCATGTTACTCAGCTAGATGCTCTTCACAGGCAGTTTGAGTGCCTTCAGCAGGGCTCCATGTCAGTCACTCAGTATGAGACCCGGTTCATTGATCTAGCTCGCCATGCTATTGTTATACCCCCCACCGAGAGAGAGAGGGTATAGAGATTTATTGATGGGTTGATTCAGCCGATTCGTCTCCAGGTGGCTATGGGCGCCAGGAGTGAGATCTTATTTCAGGAGGCGGCCAATGCGGCCTGCCGAGTTGAGATGGCTTTATCACAGGGAGGTGGTCATAGGTCGGATAAGAGGCCCCATCACTCAGGCAGATTTAGTGGTACCTCGTCTGGAGGTAGAGATTCTTATAGTAGAGGCCATCCTTCTAGACTCTTTCATTCAGCTCTACAGGTCTCTCATGGTACTTCAGGCGGTAGTGGTCCTCAGCCGCATTATTCTGATCAACAGCCTATTAGTGCACCACCGCTTCAGAGCTTCCGAGGCGGTCATTCAGGTCAACATGTTCAGTCTCAGTCTTCTCAGCTGCAGCATTCAGGCGGGTACTATGAGTGTGGTGAGTATGGTCATATCAGGAGGGCTTGCCCGAGGTTGAGGGGTGCTCAGTCACAGCAACAGGGTCCTCGTTCTATGATACAGGTAGCAGGTGATCCACAGGTCACCCAGCCAGCTAGAGGCGGGGGTAGAGGCCATAGAGGTGGAGGTAGAGATCATAGAGGTGGAGCTCGGACCGCCAGAGGTAGAGGCCAGCCAGCAACCGATCATCCTAGAGATATGGTTCAGGAAGGTGGGGCCTAACCCCGGTGTTATGCCCTTCCAGCCAGGCCAGAGGCTGAGTCTTCAGATGCAGTCATTACAGGTACTATTCTGGTTTGTGATAGGGTGCTTCAGTGCTATTTGACCTTGGGTCTACATATTCGTATGTGTCATCCTATTTTGCACCCTACCTGGTTATGCTTAGTGATGCTTTGGGTATTTCTGTTTATGTATCTACACCGGTGGGTGATTTTATAGTGGTCGACCGAGTTCATTATTCCTATGTGGTAGTGTTTGAGGGTCTTGAGACCCGTGTTGATGCATTGCTATTAGACATGGTGGATTTCGACGTTATATTAGGGATGGATTGGTTGTCTCCGTATCATGCTATCTTGGATTGTCAGCCAAGACCGTGACCTTGGCTTTGCCAGATTTACCCCGTTTGGAGTGGAGTGGGACCCCAGGGCATACCACCCGCAGTGTTATTTCATATATGAAGGCTCGACGCATGGTCGGGAAGGGATGTTTAACTTATCTGACGTATATTCGCGATTCCAGCGCAGAGGTCCCTTGTATTGATTCTGTTCCTATTGTTTAGGAGATCCCCGAGGTTTTCCCTTCAGACCTGTCGGGTATGTTGCCCGATAGGGATATTGATTTTTGTATTGATCTGGCTCGGGGCACGCAGCCTATTTTTATCCTACCGTATCGCATGGCCCCGCCAGAGTTGAAAGAGTTAAAGGATCAGTTGCAGGATTTGCTAGAGAAGGGTTTCATTAGATCCAGTGTTTCTCCTTGGGGTGCGCCGGTGTTATTTGTGAAGAAAAAGGATGGTTCGATGAGGATGTGCATTGATTACCGGCAATTGAACAAAGTGACGGTTAAGAACAAGTATCCACTGCCGAGGATTGACAATTTGTTCGACCAGTTTCAGGGTGCAAAGGTGTTTTCAAAGATAGACTTGAGGTTTGGCTACCATCAGCTGAGGATTAGGGCGTCTGATGTCCCTAAGACAGCATTCCGCACTCGGTATGGGCATTGTGAGTTTTTGGTCGTGTCATTTGGGCTGACTAATGCCCCAGCAACATTTATGGAGTTGATGAACCGAGTGTTCAGGCCTTATTTAGACTTGTTCGTGATAGTCTTATTGATGATATTCTAGTGTACTCCCGCAGCCAGGAGGAGCACGAGCAGCATCTCAGAGTGGTTTTTCAGACTCTGAAGGATAGTCAGTTATATGCTAAGTTTTTGAAGTGTGAGTTCTGGTTGAGTTCGGTTGCATTTCTGGGTCACGTCGTATCAGCAGAGGGTATTCAGGTGGACCCGAAGAAGATTGAGGTAGTCACAAACTGGCCTCGACCAGCATCAGCTACAGAGATTCAGAGTTTCTTGTGGTTAGCAGGCTACTACTAGCAGTTCGTGGAGGGGTTTTCATCTATTGCAACCCCGGTACTAGATTGACCTAGAAGGATGCCCAGTTCAGATGGTCGGATGAGTGTGAGGCGAGCTTTCAGAAGCTCAAGACAGCTCTTACTACGACACCGGTATTGGTTTTGCCCACAGGTTCAGGGCCTTATACAATCTATTGTGATGCTTCCCGTATTGGGCTTGGTGCAATATTGATGCAGGGTGGCAGAGCCATTGCCTATGCTTTGAGGCAATTAAAGATCCACGAGAAGAATTATCCGGTTCATGATCTAGAGTTGGCAACCATTGTTCATGCTTTGAAGATTTGGAGGTATTATCTATATGGTGTGACACGTGAGGTGTACACTGATCACAAGAGTCTTCAATACTTGTTCAAGCAAAAGGAGTTGAATCTGAGGCAGAGGAGGTGGTTGGAGTTATTGAAAGATTATGATGTTACTATTTTGTATCACCCGAGGAAAGCCAATGTAGTGGCCGATGCATTGAGTAGGAAGTTCGCCAGTATGAGTAGTCTTGCTTATATTCCGGTCGGCTAGAGACCATTTGCTTTGGATATTTAGGCCTTGGCCAATCGATTTGTGAGGTTGGATAATTCTGAGCCTAGCAGGGTGTTAGCATGAACGGTTGTTCGTTCTTCATTATTGGAGCATATTCGTGATCGGCAGTTTGATGATCCCCATTTGTGTGTCCTGAGAGACACGGTGCAGCGTGGAGGAGCCAATAAGGTGACCTTTGATAGTGATAGTGTTTTGAGATTGCAGGGGAGAGTTTGTGTGCCCAATGTCGATGGGATTCGAGATTTGATCTTAGCGGAGGACCATAGTTCTCGGTATTCTATTCACCCGGGCGACGCGAAGATGTATCAGGATATGAGGCAATACTATTGGTGGCGCAGGATGAAGAAAGATATCGTTGCATATGTGGCTCGATGTTTGAACTGTCAGTAGGTTAAGTATGAGCATCAGAGGCCTGGTGGTTTGTTTTAGAGGATTGAGCTTCTCGAGTGGAAGTGGGAGAGGATTACCATGGATTTCGTTACCGGACTTCCATTGACTCGGAAGATGTTCGATGCGATATGGGTTATTGTTGATAGACTGACCAAGTCATCACATTTCATTCCTATAGCAGTCTCCTATTCATCCGAGAGGTTAGCTAAGATCTACATCAGAGAGATTGTTCGCCTTCATGAGGTGCCGATATCTATCATTTCAGACCGGGTTATGTAGTTTACCTCGCGCTTCTGGAAAGCGGTTCAACGGGAGTTGGGCACCCAGGTTGAGCTAAGTACAGCATTTTATCCCCAGACGGACGGTCAGTCCGAAAGGACTATTCAAATTCTAAAGGATATGCTCCAAGCCTGTGTCATTGTTTTGGAGGCTCGTGGGACCAGTTTTTGCCTTTAGCAGAGTTTGCCTACAACAACAACTACCAGTCCAGCAATCAGATGGCTCCATGTGAGGCGTTGTATGGTAGGCGATGTCGATCTCCAGTTGGATGGTTTGAGCCAGGAGAGGCTCGGGTATTGGGTACAGATTTAGTTTAGGAGGCCTTACATAAGGTCAAGATCATTCAGAACAGGCTTCGTTCGGCTCAGTCGTAGAAAAAGAGTTATGTAGATCGTAAGATTTGGGATGTAGCTTTCATGGTTGGTGAGCGGGTCTTGCTCCGAGTGCCGCCTATGAAGGGCATGATGAGATTTGGGATCTTGCTCCGAGTGTCGCCTATGAAGGGCGTGATGAGATTTAGGAAGAAGGGCAAGCTTAGACCTAGGTTCATTAGTCCGTTTGAGATTCTCGATCGTGTGGGAGAGGTGGCTTATATACTTGCCTTGCCGCCTAGCTTGTCAGTCGTGCATCCAGTGTTTCATGTGTCCATGCTTCGGAGGTATCACGTCGATCCAGCCCACGTGTTAGATTTCAGCACTGTCCAGTTGGACAAGGATCTGTCTTATGAGGAGGAGCCGGTAGCTATTCTAGATCGGCAGGTTCGACAGTTGAGGTCGAAGAGTTTTCCTTCGGTGCGTGTTAGGGGGAGAGGTCAGCTTCCTGAGGCATCGACCTGGGAGTCCGAGTCTGATATGCGGAGCCGTTAACCTCATCTATTTTCCGACTCAGGTACTTCTTTCTTTTATCCGTTCGAGGACGAACGGTTGTTTTAAAGGTGGAGAATGTGATGACCCAAAGGGTCATCACCGGTTTTCTCCCTTTTCCTTTCTTCTGAGGTCTTGAAAACCTCATTTTTAGTTGCCTCAATTTGCGTGCGTAGTCCGGGCGCATAGCCGGAAAGCTTAAATATGAATTATGTGTGAAAAATAATGAATTTTGATATTAATATGATTAAAGTTGACTTTGGTCAATATTTTGGGTAAACGGACCCGGACCCATGATTGGACGGTCCGAGAGGGTCGTAGAAAATTTGCCCGAAATCAAAATCTGAGGTCCCGAGCCCGAGAAATGAATTTTTAATAGAAATTATTTTTTTGGAATTTATACAGAAATTTGAAATGAAAATGGATTAAAAAGCGTTGGTATCGGGCCCGTATTTTGGTTCCGGCGTCCGGTACAGGTCTTATATGTGATTTAAGCGCTTCCTGTGAAATTTGGTCGAAATCGGATGTCATTTGACATGTTTCGGAACTAAATATCTAAAAATGAAAGTTTATGAAGTTTGATGAAAAAGTGATGATTTTGAGGTTTGATTTCTTTATGATATTATTTTGGCAATTTGATCGCATGATTAAGTCCGTAGGGTGTTGTTGAGTTAGTGTGTGTTTGGTTAGTAGCCCTGAGGGCTTGTGAGTGTTTCGGAGGTGGTTCGGGGTGTTTTGAACTTAGTAAAAGTTGCAGAAAAAATCTGATATTTTTGCCCAGGGGTTTCCTTCTTCGCGATCGCACTCTTACCATCGCGTTCGCATAGCTTCGTGTCCTTCTTTCTTCGCTTTCGCATTTGAGCCCTCGTGAACGCGTAAGGTTATTTGACCATGAGGGCCCAACTTCACTTTCTTCTTCGCGTTCGCGTGCATACCACCACGATCGCGAAGCTCTGCTGTTTCCTTCCCCGCGTTCGTGTTAGGGTCCACGCGTTCGCATAGACCAATACCAGGACCCCAGCCTTTTTCCTTTTATGCATTCGCGTCTTACCGTCCACGTTCGCGATGCCTTTTCTGATAACCCTTCGCGAACGCGATCCACTTCCCGCGAACGCGAAGGGCATTTTTGCCAAGTGATTTTAAAAGCTAAAAATAGAACAGTGACGGGTTTTATTCAAAAATTCACACGAGCTCATCTTCTCCTCAGACACTAGGCGACTTGTAGAGCGATTCTTCACCAAATCTTCTTGGGTAAGTATTATCTAACTCGTTTTCTTCATTTTCTATCATCTTCCATTGAAATCCTAGTCCTAAAAACATGTAATCTAGGGTTGAAATTGGGTAGAGTTAGGGCTTTTCGATTTTCTTTGATTTAGACCTCGTTTTGGGGTCGAATTTGAAAACAAATTGTATATTCGGGCTCGTGGGGGAATGGATGATATGGAATTGGTTCGAACCTCGTATTTTGATCAAGCGGGCACGGGGTCAATTTTTGGAAGAAAGGTTGGGAATCTATATTTAGGCATTGGGCTTGATTTATTTAGCTATTATTGATATTATAAAGTCGTTATTTCATAGATTCAATTGAGTAGGAGCCAAATTCGAGAGGGAAAGCGGTCGTTGTCGATTAATTCTAGCCGTGGAAGTTGAGGTAAGTGTTTGGTCTAACTTTGGCTTGAGGGAATAGGCGTGGAGTCTTATCTGCTAATTGTTAATTGTCGAGTATGGTGTATAGACATGGTGACGAATATCTATACACTGGTGTCTATCATGACCGTGTGTCCTTAAATTGAGATTATCCTGAATTTGTTGTGATTCTTCCATGCTTATTTGATGAGTTCTATATACTGTAAAGAGCATGAGACATAGATTATGATTACTAAACTCTGTGGAGCGTTGGTTCGAGTTGTGTTACGGATTGAGACGGTATATGATATGAAATGGCTCTTTAGAGCGATGACTCGAATTAAAGTGTATTATAAGTGAGAAGTGTAAGAAAGAGAAAGAGTTGATGGTTACTTGCTTGCCGGGACGTGTTATTGGTTTTGTTGACTTTTCTCTCCCTTGCCGGGATTTAGTTGTGTTGTTATATTCCCTTGCCGGTATTTCTGTCACTAGTTGTTACTCCCTTACCCCTTAATTGTGGTTGTTGACTGGGTGAGGCTTGTTATTATATATGGGTCGGGTTGCACGCCGCAACATTGATAATTGTGGATCGGGTTGCACGCCACAACAACACTATATACTTATGGGTCGGGTTGCACGCCGCAACATTGATGATTGAGGATCGGGTTGCACACCACAATAGTATTGTTTTGTGATCGGATCGGGTTGCGCGCCGCAACAAATTATAGCTTAAGTGTGCTTATTCCGGATTTAAGTTTCTGTTGGCTATTATATCCTTAAGTTTAGACTTCTTGATTTAACTGTTGCCTCCCCACAACATGTCTCCCCCTCCTTTTATAAACTGCTTATTTCCTGTTTATTTTCTGCAATATATTTCATAACTGCACAGGTTAATCTGGTAGTCTGGTCTAGCCTCGTTACTACTTCGCCGGGGTTAGGCTTGGCACTTACGTGCACATGGGGTCGGTTGTGCTGTACACTCTGTGCATCTTTTTGCACAGATTACATTACCAGAGCAGCAACTTTGGGACAGCAGTAGGAGCGTTGGGAGCTGACTTCAGTCTAGAGATTCCGAGGTAGCATTGCTGACGTCCGCATGGCCTGGAGTCTCTTCTATCTTTATTCCGTTTGTTGTCCTTGTACTGGAACAAACAATATTGTATTTTATTCAGACTCTGTTTTTAGTATTCTATAGACGTTCGTGAGTTAGTGACTCCAGTTCTGGGTAAAGTTTGTGATTGAACTTCCGCATTAGTTTTCAGTTATTTATATTTATTACTTCCATTTTATCATATTATGTTTTATTTTCATTAAATGGTCGAAAATTACTAAATGAAGTAAATTGAGTTGGATTACCTAGCTCCTATTAGCGGGCGCCATCACAACTCCCGAGGGGACAAAATCCGGGTCGTGAAAGTTATAATCAAACTTTGTTGTCTTTGCTTGTATATAAAATCAAACTATAGAATTTCAAGAATTTAAAAGAGAAAAATAAAGTAAGATACTTACCTTAAATCCAGAATTTAATCACGAAGGAAGTTCATGGAACAATTGACAATCATTATGCTCAATCCCAAAGCTTCTACTCAATTGGTTAGAGTCCCGTGCTGATAACGTGTTATAAACAATAAAAGAAGAAGGAGTGTAACGAAGAGAAAAGTAGAGAGTGATAATTCTTATTGATTTGGGATGAATTACAATGGAATAGAACCCTCTATTTATAAGGAGATGGTGACTTAGCCACCAAGTAATAAACTCTATAATCTCTCTAAATATAGACATTCACCATAAATAGAACTCTATCTATAATAACTTTAATAATTATAAGAATTACTTAATTATTATTATATTAGTTAAAGCATTAAGATAATTAAATCAATATTTAATGCCAGCATGTGTGTTGCACCCATGGCCATTTACATATTAAAATTTGAGAATTATTAGTCCAAAAATTATTGCATTGCGTAAGGAAATCTTAATCTTCACCTAACCAATATATCGGACAAATAATAATAATAATAATAATAATAATAATAATAATAATAATAATAATAATATATTATTATTATTATTATTATTATTATTATTATTATTATTAT